>ML818957.1:0-11420 GCA_009831015.1 Picea engelmannii | reverse complement strand
TGTTGAGAAGCTGGGAGCAATTATTGTAAAACTTCACAAGAAAAGGGCCGAATGCAAAAGCCAGATGGAAAAGCAATCTGTCCCATAGGCTATTTTTAGCCTCGTGGACGTTAAAAATACTTTCTTTCTTTCTTTCTTTCTAGGGTGGAATTAGGTTTTCCGGTTTTGGTTAAACGTTTTCTTTTGGCTTATTTTGTATGAATTTGGTGATGTAAATTTGGACAAAATTGCTATTTTTTGTGGTTTAAATTGCATTTTTGAATGTTTAAATGGATTCAGTGTGAAAACAAACTTTAGAGACATTTTGATTATACAAATTTAACCATTCAAATCTGCAAATCCAACCATTCATCACCAAATTTCGAACAAAATCAAACAAAAAAAATTACCAAAAAATAAAACGTTTAAAATACTACTTTCCAAAATGCAACTGTAAATGATACCACAAACTGTGTTTAATAACCAACATGAGAGCCATGGAGAGCATGCGCCAATTGGAGGATGGGGCTTGTCGGGGGCAACAGATGTGGGATAGGTGTCCATGACATGACGCATGCATGTATTTCAATAATTGATGGGTCGGGTCAACCAAAATTTTCATAGGGCTTGCATTTTCCTATGGTAAAAATTGGTAGAATGAGACTTCATTTTCTTTAAGTGCCTTTGCTCTTCCCTTGGCAAGAGAATATGCTCTGCCATTTTGATGGAGGAGGATGTGAAAATACTCAACCATTTCAAGAGAATATGCTTTGCCATTTTGATGATGGAGGATGTGAAAATATTCAACCATTTTAGAGTTAGCATTTCATATGTCCAATCCTTATATTGAAATAAGTTTTATTTCAATCTCAACATTCTATATATTGAGTTATGAATGTAGTGTATTCAATCCCAAAATTTCAAAGAAATCATATAAAATATAGTGTAAAACCCAATCATACAAGAGAAAAAAGAGATAAACCTTAAAAAAATAGAGAGATATGTTCACTTGTCTCTTCAAGGGATAACATCCAAGAGAAATGCTCCAAATACAATAATAATTATTGATAAAACATTACATAACCTTATACTCAATATATAGCTATCCATAAAGAATCTTCATTACCTATGGGCCCCATATAATGAGGGTTGACCAAACAATTTGGGTCTTATTAATAAAAATGACCATTTTTATAATGAGTGACTATTAACTAATTATTTAATTGGCGTTATTCAAGGAAGGTGGTCTCATACATTAATAAAGTATCTAAGTAAGGGAGTTAGGGTAGGACCCCAACACACCTTTTCCCTTCAAAAGCATCATTGTCCTCAAGGTTGAAGGTGCAAAAATTGTTGTAGAATCAATGTAAGTTCCCATGTGACATCTTTTGGTTGCATAACTTTCCATTGGATCAATACTTCATTGATCTTGCATTGGCACAATTGGTGCTCTCTGGTATCCAATACTGCTTTTGGATGGAGCCAAATGGAACCTTCTTCATTAAGTTCTGGTGGGTTGGTTTGCACTTTACAATTAGATCCCACAACCTTCTTCAAATAGGACACATGAAAGACTAGATGAATATTGGAGTGGGTTGGGAGAGCTAGCTTGAAGGTGACCTAACCAATGTGTTGTATAATCTAATAGGGACCATAGAACTTGGGAGATAACTTATGGGGGAATTTATCATTGAGTGACGTTAGTTTATAAGGTTGCAAGTGAAGAAACACTTGATCTCCTCCGTTAAAAGAACATTTAGATCTATGCTGGTAAACTTGTTGTTTCATTTGATTTTGCACCATAACCAAGTTGTCCTTGAGGATATGGATAATGACTTCTCTAATGTGAAGTGTTCTATCTATTTCATGAACTTTTGGAGGTGCATGGTACATATGATTCCATAGATAGGGGATTTTGGCCATAAACAACTTCATATGGTGTCATTTTGGTGGCTCTATGATAAGTGGTGTTGTACCACCATTCGGCAAGGGGAAGCCATTATGCCCATTAGTGCAACTTTTCAAAAGAAAAGCATCTCAAATAGGTTTCTAGGAATGACCACTTTTGTTTGACCATCAATTTGAGGATGATATGCGGTACTCATATTTAGTTGTCTACCTTGAAGTTTAAATAGCTCCTACCAAAATTTGCTAGTGAATGTGGGGTTCCAATTTGAGACAATGGAAATGGGGATTCCATGTAACTTAAATGTTTGACCCATGAAGGCCTAGGCGACCAAGTTAGGATTGAAAGGATGAGATAGGGCACACAAATGAGTAGCTTTTGAAAGATGGTCATCAACCACAACGATCACTGATTTATTGCCCACTTTTGGGAGTGCCACAATAAAATCCATTGAAATGTCTGTCCAAATTTGCATTGGGATTGGTAGTGGTTGCAATGTCGCTAGTATCTTCATCATCTCTCGCTTGTTTCTTTGGAAAGCATCATGGGATGCTACAAAGTATTGGTTATATGTTTTCATGTTGTCTTAGAAGAACGAACGCTTAATTATTTCATAGGTTTTGTGAAAGCTAGAGTGATTGGCTATCAGTGATGAATGTAGCTCCTCTAAGACTCATTATTTTAGGGTTGAATATTTATCCAAAACAATTTTCCCTTTATACCATGATGTATCTTGTTGCCATGTATAAATTTTAGGTGGGTTGGGATCTACCTAAAGCTATTGGATAAGTTGCCTTAAAGTATTGTTTGCTAGCCATTCCCTATATGCCTCCTTGAGCCATCCTGGACTTGGTAATGATAAGGTAAGGAGTGACCCATCCTCAAATTCTCTAGATAAAGCATCAACCACAACATTCTCTTTACCCTTCTTATATATGATATCATAATCATACCCCAACATCTCGGTGACTCATTTATGTTGCTTAAGTGAATACAACCATTGTTCAAGAAAATAATTCAGATTGTGATGGCCAATCTTGATTTGAAAAATCTTCCTATGAGATATGGGCACCAAGTCTCCATTGCATGAAGGATAACCATCATTTTCTTTTCATATGTGGGTTTTCCCAAATTGTAGTTAGGGAATTGTTTATTGGTGAATACCAAGGGGTGTCCTTATTGCATCAATATTGCACTGAGACCTCTCCTTAAAGTATCACTTTCCAAGAGAAACGTCTTATTAAAGTCAAGTATTGCTAATATTGGAGTAGTGCACATAAAATCCTTTAAATAAGTGAAGGCATGTGCTGCTACCTCACTCCGAACAAAGGCATTCCTTTTAAGGAATGAAGTTAGGGGAGCTGCAATTTTGCCATAACTTTTCACAAATTTCCTGTAGTAGCTTGTAAGTCCTAAGAATCCCCTCACCATCTTCAATGTTTTGAGACGGGGCCATTCTTTCATATTTGCCACTTTCTTGGGATCAACTTGTACTCCATCTCGACTTACAATTTGACCCAAATATTCAATCTTAGGGGCCCCAAAATCACATTTGAAGCGCTTCAAAAATAATTTGTTCTCTCAAGAGTTTTAAGCACTTAATCCAACTGATCTCCCAAGGGAACCATTCCTCGATGGATCTTCTTTGTGTGAAGAATCATTTCAAACATTAGTAGTTTTTTTAAATGATGTTTTTGTTTTACCATTGTGACAAGCATGCATTTCTTCATTATGTGAGGGCACATAACACAAATATTCATCATGCTCCATGTTATTAATCACTTGGGTTAAGGAATCATGATTAGGGGTATTTGTTTTGTCAACTATGTTTAGAACTTGTCCTTGGCCCCATATACAAGGAATAACTCACTTTTATAGCAAGATTGCTTATGGAGAATGTGAACTTTGAAGTTATAAGCAAGTTTATGGAGAATGTGAACTTTAAGTTGGACTTTGAAATTATAAGCAAGAATTGATCAATTATTACTTTTTGTTTGTTAGATTGAGAAAAGCAAAATTCTCTTTGTAAGTAATACTAATAAATTTGAACTTGTGACCTCTTAAAATGAAACACATGTTCTTAACCATTAGATATCACGCAACTCACACTTTAAAACATAGTTGCTCATATTCCTCTTGTTCCAATAATTCATAAGATTTAGTTTTTATAGTGATATTTTTATCTTATAACCCACATGAAATTTATTATTGATAAATTTTTAATTTTATGTAACATATTATGTAAGTTTACTGTTATGGGCATATGAGATGAATGTTGCAATCAATTCAAGAGTGCAATGTAGAGAACACTAGATGTACATATGGAAGGGATGTTGCAATCTCTTTAACAATGAGTTGTAGAATACATTGAATTAAAATATATGAAATGGATGTTGCAATGTCTTTAACATTGAGTTGTAAAGTATATCTCACTTCTTTAAATATATCTCATTTTTTAAATGTAATAAATTGATTTTATTTAAGTAAAATAAACTAAAATTTTCAATTAATTAAACAAAATTATATTACACTTTTACTATGCAAAAATTAATCAACACGGTGGAAATAATGGTTTTGTTTATAATTCCGCTCAGATTATGATTTAACTCGTAGTTCCACCTCGTCCCAAAGGGTTTCGAAGCTTTCCAAATCCACCCGGATCTAAAATACTTCGAAATGCAAACACCAAAATTCAAACCTGTGTCGGTTTTGATAAAGTCTACCTCTCTACTGTGCAGTTGCCAGTCGGCCTTTATGTGGTCTAATCTTGTTATTTTTTCCATTGTTTTAAAGCCGGCCGATTCCTTTTCTATTCGAATTTGAATTGACTCACGGAAAGATTGAAAATCATGAACGGAAGTGCGAGCGTGGGAAGGCGTGAAGCAGCGGCTCTATCGAGGCCAATTCAATTCAATTCAGTCTGCCCAGTCCTCTGTCATCATCATAATCATCTGCTGATCTTCTTTTGCATTTGACAAACCATTTTCTGGAAGCTTGACGGAAAGATTCTTATTCTCCCCACGCATTTATTTATCCCGTGCCCTTGTACTTATATGCTTTAAATATTTATGTAAACTCGAGCGAAACGACCCTGCAGTGTGCAGTCTTTTCGAATTTCCTAGGGTTTTCCGCCACAGGCGGGAAGATCAAACAATGGAATCGGAAGGCTGATTGTTCAAATTTCAGTTCATTGTCAATGTCCTCTTTCTTTCTTTGGGAATCGGAGCTTCCTCAGATGGGTAATTAGTGACCGCTGTTCCTGTAAGTACCCACCGTATTTCCTTTTAATATGTATGGCCTCTGTATTCAGGCCTGTAATGGAATGCATTGTTTTTAATCATTTCGTAGTCAATCAACAAAGCAACTTTATAGAAATTTACCCTTTAATGTATTTGCTGTAGGAATTGGCCTTGAATGGGTTCCGTGAAATGGGGCCATCTTGGTTTTATTTCAAAGTTTCAGCATAGTAATCTAAAACTAACGGGACTTTCTTTTACTCGTGGTCTGAAAAACCTATATAGGTTTAGTCGGTGTATACAGAATATATGCAGTGTTGGTGGCTTGGAAGAGTGCTGCTAGTGGAGGGCATGTATGCTTGACTAGGAATATGGTATTTTGGCTGGAGATATCGGTGAATGTAGTAGAGGTGATGAGATAATTTTTACGGGTCTGGGTAATGGGAAATAGGTCCACTGGGCTAAATTCATGGAAAAATTGGGAAAAGGGAAGAAAGAAAACAACTTAAGTAGCCAATGGGGACATGATTCAGTGGTGAGGAGAGTGGCATGTCAGGTCACCTACCAAGTTTCAATTCCCTCGTAGGCACAAATAAGTTGTTGGAGACAGGTGCAAGTCCTGGGTGATCGATGGAAGAGTACCCTTTGTTGGAGCAGGTGGTCACTGGCGTGCCCTGCTAGGACCGTCTCGCCCGTGAAAGCTTTATTAGTCATTTTCCTTTTTATGTTTTGGATCTTGAGTTTATAAGACAACCACACTGAGATTATTGGGTTCTTTTTAGCATGGCTTGGGAGATTCACAGCCTTCAACACCTCAAATGTCAAACCAAATTGATAATTGGGACACAGGGAAAACCAGCCGGCGGATCTCTGTCTGTTTTCCTTTTCTGGTCAGCCAGGGAAATTTTACCAGAGTATCCCAAGTCAATTTTATAGTGTGGACAAGCAGTTTTGTGGTCACATCTACTCTTTTTAGCGCATATGCTGGAAGGCATATGTATAACACGATTTATGTTTTCAGGGAACTCTGGTTTTGTGAGTCCCAATGCCTGAGTTGATGCATGCAGCCAGAGAAAGTGGACGGAGAGTGAGCATTGCTAATGGCATGTACAGTAGCTGCCAGAGCTCCCCGTGTCTCACAGAAGGAATATAGACGTTTAAGGCGACCTGTGTGGTTTGTTTCTGGCAAGAGAGCAAGTTGTATGCTATTAAGTTCAGCTAAATTTTTTAAATTTGTAAAGGGCTGCTATTTTGATTATCTTGCACCCTGAATCATTGCTCTGATGACTCCGAGGCTTCGCACATGGAACGAAGAGAAATGCCCCTGCGATCGCGTTTTGATGACGTAACAGAGGCCGAAGCCCCCCTTCCACGCACATGGTATTTTAATCTGCTGGAGCCGCTCCAAGGATGTACAGCGTTATATATTAGTTACCAATGCCCAAAATTACACTTACCAGGGATCTTCTGTCAGTGTTGTCAGATAGCCTTGGATGGGCTGGGGCTGCACCATGTTTCAGAGGAGAGTATTCATGATTGCGATTTAGCTCGCTTCGGGCGCACTTTCCACCATCATGTGCACAGGCCTTCTTGCTCGTTTACCCCCTCCCATTGAGGTTGATTTCTATTTATAATCTCTCCTTCCATCCTTTTTTCTCACTCCAATATTGCATAAAAAAAGAACATGTTATTTAATACACGAAGTAATTGATGTGTCGGTTCTTATATGATTTTCCGTGATTCGAATTGGGATAGTTGTGGATAGAAATGGAGCAAATTATAAATCACATCTTCTGAGCTGGGGGGTAGTTCCATTCATAGGCTACGCACACGGACATGAAAAGCGTGCTCTGAGCATGCTCTTAGCCTGCTTTCGTGTATAACAACTACGTGATGGATCTGGGTGCAGCCAGTGCTCTAGCAAAGCTTTCTGACAGCTTTGTACTAATACGTTACAGATTTATGATAGATTGCATTATGCTTTGACAAATTCTCATTCATTGGACTGTCTAATCAACCTCGTTTTCGCAACGTCTTTTTCCATCTATCTTTTCTCTTGTATACTGCAAAATCCAAAAAAGCTAATCTTATCATAGCATGGACAGTTCACAACAGATGTTTGATATGTTACAATCCTTTTGGTTGCAGCAGTGGATTTGTTCATGGCAACTGGATCATGAATCTCTGATAAGGAATATAGAAATCAACTTTTCTTTCCTATATATATATTTCACAACTTCAAGTCTTCTTTACATTCATCTTACATAATTTGACATAAAAGACAATTCATAAATAATTCAAAGAAGGGAGAAAATAACTTGCCACATGTGCCAATTGTAGAATAAAGAAACAACCCACCTAAGCCCTGTTACCACCAACTCTCATGAAGACTGTCACCTAAAAATGTAAAGTACCAACCACCTAGGTGAAGACTCGTGGAACTAAGAGGTAGACCAATATCACCTCACCAACTCTCATATGCACTTTAGGCTATGGTAAAATGGAATCCTAACCAAGGGGGGGCTTCCCTATGGGTTACTAAGCTTAATGTGTATGTAGTATGTAGTGGGAGTATGAGAAAGCTTAGCAACATGAACAAAAAGGAAAAAAATGGAATTGAATTTTATGGCTGGTGATGCAAGAGCATCTCGGTTATCCCGGAGATGACACGGTGAGGGTGGCTGCGGTACGGGATAGAGCTATTATGACAGAGATTGGTTGTTGTAGGATATGAATGATTACACTGTAAGGAGTGATAGCGTCACCACAGATCGGAATAATGCTGCCGAGTTGTGGTAGTACAATAGATGGGGCATTGTTACAGGATGAGCACATTTCTACAAAATGAGAAGAAGTCAAGTGTGTGGAAGGAGAACATGAACTGTTACAGAGGGAAAATACACGTTGATGAAGAGTGTGTTGTTGGAAGGTCGCGTGCAGGTGAAGAGCCACCAAGGAAAGGACAAATCGGAAGCTGGAAGATGAAAGGGCATGAGGAGTCCACTGGGGAAACTGAAGCGAACAATTTATGAAGGAATAAAACATAGCATCGAAGAGCTTGCAAAGATGGCAAGAGGACAGATCAAGCGAGATAGTGAGAGAGATAAGTCGTTGAGGTTGCCATGGTCTTCGGCTTGGCAACCCAAAGGAAATGTAAGCTCATGTATGGCCATGGAGTTGTTGTATTGTAATATGTATGAAATGAATAAACGATATGGTTTTACAGATTTACCCTTGTGTGCATATGGAGGAAATGTTGTGCGATGTTATGTTGTTGACATGAATGGATGCACTTTCAATTCCATTGCTTGAGTAGTTAAATCCCATGAAGGATATCCCTATTGTGATATTGCTGTGTAGGTGGCACGAGTCTGCGAAAGGTCGTGCTTGAATTTGTGATCATTTGTAGGTGAGCGTGGGTCCGAGAGAGATCGTACAATGGACTTATGGTTCTTTGTAGATGGAGTGGCTGAATAACCTGATATAATATGAGAGACAAATGTGTTTACATTGCTGTAGAAATATTGTGGTTGTGACATTTTAATGACCGTTGATTGATACTAGCGAGGATGAGTGCTCTGGTTCAATGAGCGTTGAGAGTTCTTGTATGAGTGTAGAAGTTCTCTTTGTCCATGAATTGGAGAGATTTGCATATGGGAATGTTCCTTGATTTATATGCTAATCATTGATTTAGAAATGAGCGACACAACTGGAGGGCGTGTTACAGTAGAAAAGCGTGTGGCAGAAGAGGCGTGTTACGACAGAAGATGTGTTACAACAACATGTGTTGCAACAACAGATGTGTTGCAGCAGAAGATGTGTGACAACAAAAGATGTGTTATAGCAGTAGACATGGTGCAATAGAAGGTGTGTTGCAGCAGAAGACGTGTTACAACAGAGGCGTGTCACAACAGAAGACGTGTTGCAGCATATGCATGTCACAGCAAAAAATGTGTTGCAACAGAGGCGTGTGACAACAAAGGTATGTTGCAGTATGAGGTGTGTTGCAACAGGAGGCGTGTTGCAGCAGAGGTGTGTTACAACGGAGACGTGTTGCAATAGAGGTGTGTTACAACAGAGATGTGTTGCAGTAGAGGCGTGTCACAACAAAAGATGTATTGCAGCTGGAGGCGTGTTGCAACAGGAGACGCAACAAGTGAATGTGTTATTTTTTGGGTTAATATAGACTGGTATTCTCCAACATTTATTTACTGGTGCTATAGGGAAGCAAACATTGATATGTGATAGCCTATGTACAACCCTAGGGGTTGTGGCATGATTGTGTTGATAAATAAGGGAAATGTAGCGTTAGGGCACTTGTGATCCCAATTATGCACAACTCAAGGAATGTTCTGTTGCATATGTACTCTGATGGCAGGGGGTGGACGGCCCACTGCATCAGTTGGGGAATGGAAAATGAAAGGGAGACTAGTGCCATACTTGTGTGGGCAATGGAGTCATAAAGCAACTTCAAAGGGTGGTTCTAAAATGGATTAGGAGATAGCAAGCAATCAATTGATGTGCAGAACTATAAACTCTAACTTGGTTGCTTGATTTATAAATGTAATGGTGGAGAGGGTGGATAAAAGATCCACTACTCAAAACAAACTTCAAAGGTGATCCCTACCGAAGACTATCTACAAATACACCTAATCACTTGATATAGAGTGTGTATGTTTTTATCTTGAAGGTAAATGAGTCATGACAAAAAAGGGAGATAAGAGGGAGGAAACCATTACCCTATCCCTTTAATGAAATTTTCCTTATGATTCACATCGATAATGAAACTATGACATTAATGAAATTTTTCTTATGGTTCACATTGATAATGATGTTGATCCCTTTTTCTTGAATACCCCCTTTGAATGTTAATAATCGAGAGCACAAGGTTAGAAGACCTTTAGAACAAAACCTTGCTTCCTTCATTTTATTAAAATCTATCTTGATTAATGTTTTAAAACTCAGACTCAGCCTTGAAATTGGTCGATTGTGAACTTTGACTTGGACTCGGACTCGAATTGACTCAGTGTAATGTCCCCCACCTCTTGAAGAAGAGGTTTGGAAGACGTAGTGGTCTAGGTGTCCCCACTAGGCCATAGTTTCACACTGAGGGGAAAGGTCAACAAGTTAAAGGTTATATTTTTAAGTTGACTTAATAAAAGGGGTGAAAAAGGCATTAAAAGATAACTCAACAGAGAAATAGAAGAGTTGGAATTGGAGTTAGGGTTAACTCTAGGAGTTAAGCTAACTCAACAGGAAATTAGAGGAAAAAGTATAAAGAGAAGGCTAGGGCGCACTTGGGCATTCTGGATTTTCGTATTTGCTTGTTATTGCCTTGAGCATACAGTTTGGGGGTTTTGCTGATACAAACCCTTGTGAGCAACTCAGTGGTGAAACATCCACTCACCTTGTTCCACAACTTGGTCTCGGGGATGGAAGACTCCTCCACACCATTCTACCATCATCATCCATCCACCAACAGATTCAGGGAAGCAATAGGGCCGTACTGTTTGTGAGTTTCCAGCAAGGGCGCACCATCCACTAGAGAAGAGTTCGATCCAGCTATTTAGGAGGAGCGTTGGGCATTCTATCACTTGGGTTTTACTTGCAGGCACTCCACCATCATTTTGAGGGATTTTTTGAAGAGTTATCATCACTATTTCTTCAGCTACAGTTTGGGACGATTTGGTGGCTAGGAGGACGTCCCATTACTCAGTATTTCTCAGATCTAGAGAGATCTACTCAAGATCTGGATCTGAAACTTCTCCCACGGGGTTCCCATAGCTCGATCTATCTTCTTGGAGAGTTTCACATCATTTGGAGGCTTCCTTCTTCAGGGACGAGTTGCCTAGGGTTTCAGCTATTCAGGAGGGCGCAACTCCCTTAGCAGATTCAGTATTTGGAGGGGTTGGCATTGGCAGTTCGGCTTGAGCTTTTAGGAGGGAGAGCCTACCATCTTGATCTATCATTGGGCCGAGTTTGGACTTGTTTAGAGTCTTCTTTCAACAGGGCCGAGTTGTTGAGGGATTCAACCTTCTATTGGAGCGTGGCATTCTTCAGCTGGAGGGTCTAGCGTTCAGATCTTGTTATATTGGTCTTCATTTCTTATTTAGCCTTTGGAGGCTTATTTTGTACCGGCAGAGCATTTTGTAGCAGCTCATATCTATTGTCTTTCCGGCCATCTGAGGATTGTTCTAGATCGGCTATCTATTGTATTGGTTTCATATTGCTCATAATAAAAGGTCAGATCTTTGCTTGTGCTTCTATATCTTGAATGTATTAGGATCTTCATGTGATGA
>ML818956.1:127635-152304 GCA_009831015.1 Picea engelmannii | reverse complement strand
TCACTGTGAACTAGCTGTAAAATTCATTCTGCCCTCGTTGCACCAGAGGTGAATCTTACCCGATTATGCTTCCCATATACACAATGTTCACAAAAATAAAAATACAGAGAGTAGTGTTATAGCAATATTTACCTCACCCTATGCAATCTTGCATAGAGGTCCTTTTTCCATTTCCCTATGTAGACTTTTCATCCCTTTTTGCAAATTCCAGAACTAAAAAATACTTTTTTTCCACATGTACGCACCTTGCCTACTATACAACATGTGTATACACAGGTTGCACCACTACAGCCCGCGTACATTGGGATTTGTGCCAAAAAATGAAAAATGGTGTCGGGTTTCCATGTCACGACAGGAGATCTATGATCCTTGGCCTTCCATATACTAGAAATGTTCTGAATCGACCCTTCAAATCCATTTGAAGGGTATAAATGGGCCAATTCCGAGCTATGGAAAGGAGGAGAAATAATTCAACTTTGAGAGAAAAGTTACTCTGGAGAAATTATTCACTTCATATTGAGTTTGCATCCCTTTTCCATTTAAGTCTAAACACAGTGTTCAGCCCCCAAGATCTTCCCTTATTGATTGAGAACTTCATTGTCTCTCTTCTATGATCTTGCCTTTGGTGGAGGATTGAAGTGGTGGAGGCCCAACTGGAAGGAACTTAGTTTCTCGATTCCAAACCATGCCGACACGTAAGTCTGTAACATTTTCACTTCTACTGATCATATATTAATATAAATACTCTTTTCCCATCCAATTGATATCTTGCAAATATTTGAATTATTATTCCATGGGCGTATTTGTTATGTATGTTAATGGATTATGCTATTGAATGTGCTAACATCATATATTATCACCATATGCTTGCTTTGTTTAGTTGTTGAGGACTAGTTGCAGGTATATTGCTTTGGGTCAACTGCTCAATGGTGGAATTCATCGAATGTCTGGACGATGTCGTATTTTTATCTTGTCTTGCTAGCATATTTGCTTATATATCATACTTGAGAATAGAGTTGATTTCTACAGTCATTTCCATCTGTTGTGGGCTACCCTATCCATAGAGATATTTTCCTCGTAACATAATTGGCGACCATACTGGGGAAGAGGAATTACCTGGTCCAGACGGTTTCTGATTTCCTCGTCTGATGCTCCTGCAATCACCAATTGAAGATCAGAGGTAATTTGGTCCAATTTTCACTATTTGGGTAAAAAGTCAAAATGACATAGTAATTTTTGGCTTTGTTACTATTTATAACAGTTTTTACCCACTTTCTATAGTTTTGAGTCATTTTTTCTCCTAATGGATTAATACAGTAGTGGATCAAGTTGGTTTTTGTTGTTTTCACCAGGGACTCTTGCGGATTTCAACGTTATGTTGACCGTTCGTAACCATGGGAAGGTATTTTCACTACCCAACATATAGGATAGGTATCCATTCCACCATGCACTTTTGCATTGTCCGATAACTGTCACTCATATGCCTTAGGTACGAACCCATTTGTTGCGACATAGAACCTTCCATCTGCTATAAGATGTGTTGTTATCAAGTGGTAGAGATTTACCAAACATGAGTTCCCTAGTTAGATCCTCTGCTTCATTTGGTGCCCATGCACATATTTTTTCCTTAGGACCGGGAGTCCCTTATAGCTAATACATAACTTTATGCCGAGCCTCATTTCTCACTTATAAACATGTTTCCCTATACCTAGAGGACTCCCAACCGAGTTTAATTTAATCTCTTTTCCAACTCGTCTTCAAAAAGCGAAAGGATTGCCGAGTGAACTTGTCTCTTTCACACTCGTAAATTGGATTTGAAAGGACGTCTATTTGGTACAAGTTTATCCATTTTTCACACCAAGTAGACTAAGATCATGAAAAATGACATTTTTTTGTGTTGAGTTGTCATTGCATCTCATGCCCTTTCTTGCAGTATTGAGACTATGTCTGGTTCTCGCTTTGGTTATAAATTGTTTGCCTCAGTAGTTTTACATCCTCAACCAAGCAGAGCCTCATTTATATCCTTCACAATTTGACACCCTATACCCAGGAGGGAACATTCCCCCTAGTGTCCATATCCCGCATGCATCTCTTTGCATTGAGCATAGGTATGTTCCACTACTGGAACTAGTTTTTCTTACTTGCGACACTTGTTTCCTTCTCTGTATCATAGAATTCATTTGTCTATGAAGAAACAAAAAAACATGACCGAGAAGGGAGTATTATCTTATATTGGCAACAATCCTTTCTCCTTTGAATAGAGCACAAAGCTATTGAGTCCATTTGTCATCATAATTTTGGGTTTAGCATGGCCTTAGGAAGCTGAGCTTGTTACAAGGACTTTTCTCTACCGACTGATTACTCTTCCAGTCCCTATGGATAATTTCATTGATGCCTCTTGCATCTCATGGTTTCATCATTGAGTCTATGCTTCCGGAGTCTCGCATATGTCTCATGCTCTTATTCAAAGTAAGTATATCAACCCGTGTTGACCATTTCTCAGAACTCTTGACTTTCCATGTTGTCCATACCCTTAGTTTGTCTCAGAATCACATGATACTGTAGTCCTATCATGCACCCTCATCCTACTTTCATCACTGGTAGGTAAACTTGAACCCAATAGTTGACATTTCATCATTGGTCATTGACTGGGTGGTTTCCCTTATGTTCGACAACAAGACATCTATTCACACATTGGGGTTCATGCAGTGTCTTGGATGCCATTAGCCTTATTGGTGGTTTCCTCTCATTTGTCAGCAGTTTTCCTCATTGGATGCTATTCAGAGGGTCTTTTTCATGTACCTCTTTCCCTTGGCACATGTGAAAGACGCACAGGGTCATTAGTTCATGAACATGTTCTTCATCCAATTTTCTCCAAATCATGAAGTTCCTACTTTGTACCTCGTGTTGAATGATGATATATTCCTTAATTCTCTCCTTTCAGCGAGTCTCCTTCCATCGACTTAAGCTCATCTATTCTGGAAACGATACCTAGAGTCTTATGATTACCTTGAGGCTTGTAGTCATTAGTGGCAGGTTCTCTCGCCATCGACAGTTGGGAATACATCAATGTCTCTTGATCAATGGAATCTTCAAGTGTTCGACCCCGACTGTTTCATTCACACTTGTACGAATGTACTCAGTGCCTTGATACCTACTTTCATTATCGGTAGGTTGTCTCACATTTGTTAATGGTATACCTCAATGACCGGTAATCAAACGATGTCTCATTGTGTTCGACCTCAACTCCTTTATTCACACAATGTAGACTTTCACATTTGGTGGATTATGTAGAAGACTTGAAAACATCAGTATGTGGATGCATCTTTCTTGAGTTGTTGCTTCCTTTTCATTGGACCAATACAATACAACTTCAGTGATCATGGGAGATCATATTGTACTCCATTGTATACAAATATCTTCAGATTGATTTTGAGATTGGTTCTGCTGGGCTTTGTTCATGAATATGAAATCCTTTGGCATGTAACCGCATTTGTATTTACCTATTCATGGCCACAGACAATTGTTTGGTATATTTTCACATGAATCTGCAGTGTAATTCAAATTGGCAGCCATGTATGGAAAGTCAATGCAAAACGTAATGAGAAACTAGTTCTTCCAGCTGGTTCCCAATCACTCTACTTCTGGGTTTTTATAATGTATTTCAGCCATCACAGATACTCCTCTGACCTCACACATTAGGGGGCATCTGTTATAGCAATATTTCTCTCACCTCTGCAATCTTGCACAGAGGGCCTTTTTCCATTTCCCTATGCAGACTTTTCATCCCTTTTTGCAAATTCCAGAGCTAAAAAATACATTTTTTCCACATGTACGCACCTTTCCTACTATACAGCATGCGTATACGCAGGTGCACCACTACAACCTGTGTACATCGGGATTTGTGCCCAAAAATGAAAAATGGTGTCAGGTTTTCATGACGATAGGAGATCTATGATCCTTGGCCTTCCATATACTGGTCCTAAACTTAACCTTTAGCTGGTTTGGGGTCTCTTAATCTTCCCTCAATCTCCTTCATTCACTGGCTCGGGTTAGTTGCTTGCCAACAAAGGCTCGGATTAGGCACTTGCCAACACATCACCAAGGGAGGCTCGGCCCTTCAATTCCATTGGAAGGCTATAAATGGGAAAATTCTGAGCTATGGAAAAGAGGAGAAATAATTAAACTTTGAGAACAAAGTTACTCTGGAGAAATTATTCACTTCATAATGAGTCTCCATCCCTTTGTCCTTTAAGTCTGAACACAATGTTCAACCCCCAAGCTCTTCCCTTATTGGTTGAGAACTTCATTGTCACTCTTCTATGAGCTTGCCATTGGTGGAGGATTGAAGTGTTGGAGGCCCAATTGGAAGGAACTTAGTTTCTCGATTCCGAATAGCGCTGACATAGAAGTCTGTAACATTTTCGCTTCTACTGATCATATGTTAATAGAAATATTCTTTTCCTATCCAATTGATATCTTGAAAATATTTGAATTATTATTCCATGGGTGTATTTGTTATGTATGTTAATGGATTATGCTATTGAATGTGCTAACATCATATATTATCACTATATGCTTGCTTTGCTTGGTTGTTGAGGACTAGTTGCAGGTATATTTCTTTGGGTCAAGTGCTCAATGGTGGACTTCATCGAATGTTTGGATGAGGTAGGCTTTTTATCTTGTCTTTCTAGCATATTTTTTTATATAGCATACTTGAGAATAGAGTTGCTTTTTGCAGTCATTTCCGTCTATTGTGGTTTACCCTAGCCATAGAGAGATTTTCCTTGTAACAAGTAGTTAGACATACCTTCAACCATACCTTTACCGTGTAGTAGTTGAAGACCCTTCTCTTCGATATGCCCTAGTATTTGATGCCACAACATAACCTTTTCTCCATAGACTATAGGAGTTTTTTCTTCTTCAACTCCAATATCAGGAACATTGGAACTATTACACCCATCACTAATAGTGCTTCGTTGCAACTTATAAATAGTTCCAAACCAAACTCCCTTCAGCAACACCATTGCTCCTCGAACAATCATGTAAGTTTCCTTTTCAAATAGTGTTTTTACCCCTATATCATCCATTTTTCTTACAAAAATCAAATTTCTGGCCAATCCTGGGATTTGTAGAACACAAGGTAGTGTTCTAATACTTCCATCTAAGAGACTCAACTAGAATTTTCCTTGGCAAATGATTCTGGTTGTCGAGCCATCACCTAGAAAAACATTACCTCCATCATACCTTTCATATTCACAGAACCACTCCATGTGGGGATTCATATGAAAGGAAGTACCTGAGTCAACCAACCATGCCTCATGATCTGCATGTGTCCTTGAAGAATCCAAGTACACATCCCCTCCTTCTTCCTTGGAGGTATTTTCTTTTGTAGCAGGAGCTTCCTCAAATCCCTTCTTTTTCTCAAATTTGTATCTGCATTGCTTCTTGTAGTGCCCTTATTTTCCACATCTCCAACATACCTTTACAAAATTTTCGAGAGACTTAGATCTCTCCTTAGACTTAGATCTCCCACTTGAGGAATTAGATATATTTATTTCTTAGGAGCGTCCTCTTGCAAATAATGCATCTATGCTATGTCCTTCCATGTTCTTTCTTCTTGTCTCCTCCCACAACAAGGATGAGACCAGTTCATCAAATTTCAAGGTAGTTGTATTACTACCCATGGCCACAACTAGACTATCCTACGAGTCTAGTAAAGAGCACAGTGAACTAATACACTTATCTTCATCAAAATTTTAATCTCAATAGATACTAACTGACTTACCATAGTATTGAAGGTGTTCAAATGCTCTGCCACTAAATCTCCATCACTCATCCTCAGGTTAAACAACTTCTTTCTCAGGAATAGTTTATTTACTAAGGACTTAGACTGATACAACTTCCCCAATTTATCACATAAATCCTTGGTTGTAGCTTCCTCTGACACATTCAATATAATTGAATCTGAGAGACACAGTTGGATTATGATCTTTGCCTTCCGATCCAAATTTTTTTAGTCATCTGTTGAAGTTCTTGTAGGTGCATTACTTGGATCAACCGTGATCCAATGATCTATTTCCACCAATAGATCTTCCATCATGAGCTTCCATAACTCAAAAATTTTCCCATTAAAATTATCGTTCTCCATTTTTGAACTATTCACCATTTCTCTTCACATGAAGAATCAATATCGTAGATATCCCACTGTAACAAGGCTTATCACAGTCCTGAGCCAAACCCCTGACCACAAAGGTGTCCACCTGAAGCCAATAATTGCTTTGATACCAAATGTAGATCTTAACCTTGTACAATTATTTACTGCAAACATATTTTCAGTAAAAGAACATAAAATATACAATGTCAAATACACACATTACACAATGATTTTTCCCCTGGAAACCTGTAACATCCCTCTCTTGTGCCCACCAGATTGGACTTATTCTTTGAGGATACTTGCATGCAAGTGATCTGGTTCTTTATATGATTGAATTTTTTGATTATGGATCATGATGATGTTGTGGATTTGATGACATGTTATTTTATGATATTTATATCAATATGTGCTATTGACTGGTTTTTCTTGAGTGTGCAGGACTCTCGACCGATTAAAGATTTCAATGGCATCGATGGAACTCCTTGGACTCCAAATCAAGTGAGGGGGTGGACCTTTATGGTTTGATTGTTTTTTTTATTGCATATGTGACATATGACTAGTATATTATGATGTTGATTTGATCGCTGACATGTTTTGTTGATAGATGCAGGTTGACGATAGCTTGCCAACCAGACTCACATTTGGAGTAAAGGGGTCACACACGACAACCAGAGACATTGAGGGAGAGGTGTGGCAGTAGCCCTGCCATAGCCTACTAACACTCTCACCGTGGATCGAACTTTAGGTTAACGATTACATAGTTCGAGAGATCCACGATGTTGTGAGGGTAGACTGTGACAGTCACTCACGATGATTCTAAGTGGTGTGCAATAAGGTAGGGTCCTTATTCCTTAGAGGCCCTTAGTCTCCCACAAGGTCACCTGACAGAGTATTGACTCCAGGGGTTTGACGTCTACCAAAATCAGTCAAAAGGTGAGTGGTACCCTTGGAGCACGTAGTGCGTCTTGAAGGGCATGTCGCGTAATTGAAACATGAATGCAGGTGAGTGGAACCCTTGGAGCACGTAGTGCATCTTGAAGGGCACGTCGCGATTTTAACACTGGTAAGTTATTGAACTTAGTACCTAGAAAAACTATGTGTCCTTAGGAATTGGTCAGCCTTAAAATGAATGTTGCATGAGTAAAGATTTATAATCATAAATTCCCTTAAAAACTTGTTGCCGAGCCTAGTGAATTTAAAATCCTAGGTCTAAGTAGGACTCATGAATAAAAAAATAAATAAAAGGAATTTTAACAAAGGGGGGGATGAAGAAAATTTAAACATAAGTAATTAAATTAAAAATTTGAATGAAGGATTAAATTATTAAAAAGGTAAATTATTGTTTGTGTGTAAACTTGCTAATTCTAAACTTAGATAAAAAGGGGAAACTTAAAGACAAAAGGGATGTGGAACATAGGAGGGAATCTAGCCTAGGGAACTTTCTAATTTCGAACTCAAATAAGATTTAAGAAAGGTGTTAGTCATTAAAAGGAATGTAAGGGAATATAGAGACACCGAGGAGCGTTTTTAGGAATGATTTTAGGTGGGTGAGGGAAATAGGAAAATTAAATTAATTAATTAATTGAATTTATGGTGAAACTAAGGGATTGGGTGACATGTGTACAAGGGAGGTTTATCCTAATTAAATTTTAATAAACAGAAATTTAATAAGGGTTTGGAAACTAATCAGTAAGAAAACTCTATAAAAGGAATGGTAGAGGAGGAGAATGGGTAATGTCTGGTATGCATAAGGTTATGATGTCGGACTTTATTCTT
Source organism: Picea engelmannii (assembly GCA_009831015.1). Taxonomy (NCBI): domain Eukaryota; kingdom Viridiplantae; phylum Streptophyta; class Pinopsida; order Pinales; family Pinaceae; genus Picea; species Picea engelmannii. The sequence continues at coordinate 144,371 of ML818956.1, read as the reverse complement.
ATCTAATTTTTTCTTGTGGGAGTTGGGATACCCAGCTCGGATAACAAGTGGTAGCTCGACCTTGCGAGGTGAGCTAGGAGCTAGCATTCTTTGGTTGTAAGTGTGGCTCCTTTGCGGCTCGGTGGGATTAGGGGGAAGAAGAGTACCCCTAGCATTGGCTGGGAGGTATTGGTGTGGTCTCAGTGGTTGGAAAGCAAGAGCTGGACATAATGCGAGTGCGGGACAACAAAAGCGGAACCTTCGCCTTCGCTTAAGGTACACATGTCTAAATTTTGAAATTTTAATTAGTTGATCGTATGTGGATTTACATCTAGAAGGTATGAGGTATTGGGTTATGAATATGTGGGTGAAATTTTGGGTTCCTCACTCTGTGTCCTTTGACTTTTTGCATCTTGCGTCACCCCAAAGAGTTTTTGAACTGTAGTTCATTATCTGTAGCACATCAAGAACTGCCCCAATGGTTTATTACATGTATTTTATTTTAACAACAATGCATATGGAACTGGTTCATTTAGGTTTATTTATATGTATCTTATTAATATCACCAATGCATTCAGAATTGTGCCAATGGTTTAATTACCAATATTATTATTTTTTTCTATGATGCATAAGTATTGTCTAGAATAGTTGTTTACATAAATTTATAATTCCTACAATGCAACCTAAACTCCCTTATTAGTTTTTTTGTTTTGTAAATTAGTTCTTGTAGCATATCCGCAACCATGCATATCAGTTTATTACCTATACTTGATCTTGTAGCGCGGCATGTATTGTTCTTCTAGGATTAGTTTGTGTTCTCTCTTAATTATTATTTCACCTATAACACATGGGTTAGTCTAGATCAACTTTCATTACTATATTTTATCTATTGGGGCATGATTTCTCCCAAAAGAATTATTTCTTTTGTCCGGATCCCTTCCACTCGTTGTCGCGCATTTGCTCACTATGTATCTTCCCCTTTGCTAGATCTCCTTCCTGACCTCTGAGTTCAAGATTGGGACTCAATTCACTCTTACCTTGAGCGCTTATGAGCTCGATACAGCTGGCAGAGACCCTATTCGCTTTCCTAGACACCATCATGGAGATATTGCTCGCATATTTTCCCCAGATCCTGCCTTACTTTTTTCCAGCGACCCAAACCTTCTCCAGAGCGTCAACTAGAGTGTTGTGTATAGAAGTGATTATTATTTTTAATTGTTTAGAGTTACATTTTCTCTCCCTGGGGTAACCTCCTGGAGTCTTGATGGCACATCGATCCTTTTGATCATCCCTTGAGGTGATGCCAGATCTATTGTCAAGCCCTTCCTACATGTTCCCCTCATCGCCCTCCACGAATCCGTTGGGGTGCAACTTACCTTATGGTGGCCTTACGTGGTTAGTTCCTTTCAATTTTTCTTTGTTGATCTGGTCCATTAATATTTCTCTGCACACAATTCCAAATCCATCTTTTGTCAGGATGCATTAACATTAGAGCGTAAACATCAGAGAAATTCGTGGCATTGCAGTTTTTGGTGTTAACATGCTTGAAGGGATACGATATTAGACAACGTGGTATGTTAGGAGGAAAGAAACCTCCAGTTGTCTTTACTCTACCTAGTGTGCGTAATAGTCAATGAATGAAAATGTTTTATTAAAACCAATATTATAATATCTAATGGTAGTAAATGTTTAATTGACAGAGAATATAGATGGGTAGTAGTTATTTTTTAGCAACGAATTTATGTTTAGCGATTTATTCTCTTTTACCAGTTTAAATTTTGCTTGGGATATAGAAAGTGGTGATTTATTACGTCAGGGGTTGGGTGAATGGAAAGTGGCAGTTTCTGTTGCCTTATGACAGATCTAAGTTCATTCAGATTTGAGCATCACATTAATAGATATGGGGAAAGATTTTAGCGATTTTATTAGTTGTATAAATGTTGTTATTTGCTTTATAATAGTTTTGTATTTTGTTGAACAACGCATTAAATAATAAAATAGGTAGAATGACAACTGCGTTTGGAATTGCGTAAATTACTTTATAATAGTTCTGTCAATAGTTGAATAGTGCATTAAATTATAGAAATAGGATGGCTGGCAGTCAAGTTTGGAACTATGTTAATTCTTTTATAATTGTTGTAAATTGTGGAAACAACATATTAAGTTAAGATCGTATGAAATGGAAGAATGATTATCTTGCTTTATTAGTTTTTCTAATTGTTTTATAACCGACACTAAGCTAAGGTACCTGTTGAGATCGTGAGTGTTATTAATGTCATCCATGTGTTTTGATTTTTATGAGAGTGATTAAATTAAGGATACCTTTATTTATTTAAATTGATTTAAGGGTGGTACTTAAGATAGAAGGTAGGGAAGGCTTCTCTTCCCCTGAGTAAAGTTGGGAATCTTCACAATGATTGTTTAGTTTTAATTTATTATTAAATTTTAAATTAGGTAGAAGTTTTACTTTTATGGGTTTATGGTTTATTGCTCTAATTTTGATGAGGAAGGGATAGTTGATGCTCGATGGTTTCTTTATGTTGATTGAGATTGTGGTTGGTTGGTTACTTGTGCTATGATGGTAAAATTGTTAAATAATTACATCTAGGTCGTTGCGCTAGTACAGGAAACCACATATGAAATCCTCGTAGGAAAACAAGAAATCTAGCTAGATGTTGTGCAAATTAAATGATTTGATTGTAGTCACCATGCATCTTGTTTAGCTTGTTAATTGAGTGCTTTGGTCATAGTTTTAGTATAATGTTGATAGTTTAAGTTGGGACTTTTGACGCGTTGGATTTGTGATTTGAATGAAGGTCTAGAAATTTTATGTTTGTACCTTGGTTACTAATGCGCCTATCGCAATGTGCCGGCATGATTTCTGATGACTGGATCATTGTGTGCATTGATCGCTATGTGCATATGATAACCTGTCCTTGGGTCATGTGCTTCCTAATGATGACAAGTATTGGAATTGATGTATGGTAAATTGTTTTGTAATCACATGATTATGATTTTGTTTCTCGCTCGCCATGAAGGTTCAAGTTCATGTGTCGCTTTTTGTTGTTGGTTGCATCTGGTTGATCTTGATGTTGTCTTTTAGTTTAGTCAGCTTGGACTTGTTGTGTCAGGTGGGATGTAGACACCTCCTTGTTCCTCAGAACAGTCGCCAACCATGAGACCTTAAATGGTCAAAATCGATGGGAACATGGGCTTGAGCATTTCTTATGTGTCCTGTAGGTCCTAACCATTGCAGGGTAGGATCGGTGAGTAGTTTTTTTTATTCTTTGCCTGATTGAATATTCGTTTGTTACTTCAAGCTGCATGATGTGCTAGTATGCTAGGTCGTCATGTTTTTTTGTTGCGTGAATTGTGCTCATTATGTTCGTCGTCGAGTTGTGATGCTTGATTGTATTAATGACATTAATTTCCTTGCGTTTAATATANACTTGTTATGTTTCACATGTTGTTGTAATAGTCGAGACTGTCACATATGGTATCAGAGTCAGTCCGACCCGCGACTTGGGATCACTACAACTTCCATTGATTAGATACTTGATTATAAAATGTCACTAATTAAATTGTTTTGTATTTGTGCAGGTAATAATGGTTAGAGGTCGTCGTGGAGGCAGACGATGAGGTGCTAGGGGAGGAGGCATGATTCCCCCAATAGCATCCACACTCGAGGGGTATAACCCCCAGCGAGAAGAACAGGTTGTCAGGTAGGAACAGATAACTATGGGTGATGTGGTTAGGATGATGAGGTCTTTTCAGAGGATGTCAAAGGAACTGATCAATCATTTGGATAGAGATGAGGCCAGGGAAATGACACCTCCTGAGGCCCCATCATGCACCACAACCGACACTGGTAGCGTTCACCGTGAACTCGAGAAGGTCAAGTTTCCTGAGTTCTTTGGTGCCATGGATGACACAGCCTCCAAGGCATGATTGGAGAATATGGCGATGTGATTTTCACTTCGCGACTATACCTCCAACATGAAGGTCTGCATGGTGATCTTTCAATTGAAGGGGAGTGCTCTTCTTTGGTAGAAGAAGCTCCTGCCGCAATTGAACTTGGTCGTCAAAGACGTGTCATGGGAATTGTTCGAGGAACGATTCTGGGGGAGGTATATGTCAAAGGGATTCATTCAAAAATAGCTCAATGAGTTCAATGCCTTGCAACAGGGCGGTCGTACAGTGCCTGAGTATGAGGCTCATTTCATGGAGCTACTTTGGTATGCTCCCCACCTCAATAACGAGAATATTAAGGTCAACAAGTTCATGTTCAACCTTAATGTCATCATTCGTGAAAAAGTGAGGATTTTGATGCCTCAAACTTTTCATGATGTTGTCCAGAAGGCCCTCATAGCTGAGGAGGAGCTCATTAGCGGGGATCAAAGCAGGACTCCAGCGAGACCAACAGGACATGCAACATTTGGTGCACAACAGCATCAGACACACAACAACATCAGACATTGGCTAGACATCCACCAAGATATCGAGGAACTCTGAGAGGATCCAAATTCACTACACCATGGTGACCGGTGCCTCAAAAGTGGACTCCCTACATAGGACCACAGCACCAACAATAGTGTCGACTGCAACAGCAGCAGTTTAGGCTTGTTCAGTAGAACAGAGCAGGGTTACAGGCTGGTGGGCCGTTAGCTTCAACCTTAGGTACCAGGAGTACTGGACCAAAGACCAAGTGTTGGACATGTGGGGAGCCACCTTACCAGCATGACTACTCCGTTGAGGGGGCCAGAGAAACCAGATCATCCAGACCCACTACCATGGGAGATTTTGGCAAGGCCCATCAGATTAATGAAGCGGTAAATAACCACCAGGAAGAGCACTAGTCTACTATGCTCGAGACATCAGGTATTGTCATTGACCAGACCCTTAATATTTTGATAGATCTAGGTACTACAGATGGTTTTATTTCTGGTGCAACACTAAAAATAATTAAGGTAAAGGCAGTCGAACAGGACGAGTTTATCTTCGTATAAAGGGCCTTGGGAGCCAAACAAAAGGATGGAGGAAATTTTACGGTTTGTAGCCTTAACCTGGGATAATTTTTCACGAATGCCAACCTCTACATCATGATCTTGGGGTCTTATGATGTCATGATCGGTATGGATTGGTTGGAATCACATGAGGCGATACTCAACTATAAGACAAAACGGTTGAGTTTGGTCGATGATGAGGAACAAAGATGCATGATTGTAGGCAGGAACAAGGGAGTTTCCATAAGGTTCATCTCTTCCCTATAGCTATGAAAGATAATGTGAAATGGATGTAAGCTATATGCGATCTTTGCATTAAATGAAAAGGGTGTGGTGGAAGGACTAGAAAAGCTTTTGGTGGTACGAGAGTTTGCAGACGTATTCCCATAGAAGTTACCAGGGTTTCCTCCGAAGAGGGAATTGGAATTTACCATCGACCTAAAACTGGGAACTAAATCGATAGCAAGAATTCCTTATTGAATGTCGACCCTGGAGTTACAGGAATTGAAAATGCAACTAAAGGAGTTGTTGGACCTAGGAATTATACGTACAAGTGTGTCACCGTGGGGTGCGCCTATTATTTTCATATGAAAGAAGGATGGGTCGTGGAGACTCTGCATTGACTATCGTCAATTGAACAAGGAAACGATCAAGAGCCAGTATCTGTTACCAAGGATTGATGATCTTTTTGATCAGATGAAATGAGTGACGATGTTTTCAAATATTTACCTGAGATCAGGGTACCACCAGTTGCAGATCAAGGAGGAAGACATTCCTAAGACCGCCTTTAAGACAAGGTTTGGACATTTTGAGTTTATTGTTTTACCATTTGGACTGTCAAACTCCCCAGAGGTATTTATGAGTTTGATGAATGAGGTCTTCCGCGAATACTTGGACAAATTCATCCAAGTGTTCATTGACAATATTTTGGTACATGCTCGGATGATGGAGGATCATGACAAGCACTTGCGCTTGGTACTACAGTGTATACGAGAGAAAACATTGTTTGGGAAATTGTCAAAATGCTCGTTTTATCAATCAAAGATTCATTATTTAGGGCATGTCATCTCCAGTGAAGGTATCGCTATGGATCCAGCAAAGGTCGAGGCTATTATGGAATGGCCTACACTGACGAATGTCCCAGAAGTGCATAGCTTCATGGGTTTAGCGGGATATTATCGATGATTCATCGAGGGTTTTTTGAAGATAGAAAATCTAATTACGGAATTGCAGAAGAAGAACAAGAATTTTGTTTGGATCGAGAAATGCGCAGAAGAATTTCAGAGGCTCAAGGAATTGTTGACAACAATGCAGATACTAAAGGTCCCTGACATGGACGAGGACTTCTTGGTATGCACCGACGCATCCAAGGAAGGATTAGGCATGTCTTGATGCAAGACGTTCGAGTGATCACTTACATATCGAGAAAGTTAAGAAGGCATGAGGAGAAATATGTGATGCACGATTTGTATTTGTTAGCCATTGTGTATGCCTTGAGAGTATGGAGACACTACCTGATTGGATGGAAATTCAAACTAAAAACAGACCACTATGGTTTACAACACATCTTTATGCAAAGCGACTTGAACGCGCGACAAAGGCATTGGTCATAAATGTTTAGCGAGTATGATTTCGATATTTCCCACATAAAAGGAACAGTGAACAAAGTGGTTGATGCATTGAGTCGAAGGCCATGCATATTTTTGGTGATGCCTCTTCAGACGAATCTACGTAAAAATATTCTAACTTTACAGCGCGACGATGACTGATATAAAGAGGTTAAGGATTTTATCAGACAAAACACCATGATGGTACCAAAAATTGAGGGATTTACTGTGGACAACGACGGATTATTGAGATTTAACAATCAGATTTACGTACCACCCAACAATGAGTTGAGGAGTTTGATCCTAAACGAGGCTCATAGAGTAGTGTACATGGCTCATCCAGGAGTCACGAACATAAGGACAGACCTTAAACCCTTATTCTTCTGGAAGGGAATAAAGGAGGACATAGTCAACTATGTGGCAAGATGTCTAGAATGTTAGCAGGTGAAGGCTGAACATAGACATCCGGCAGGATTACTATAGCCACACGCTATTCCAAAATTGAAATGGGAGGTCATTTCGATGGATTTCATTGTTGGATTTCCCCTGACGGTAAGGAGACATGAATCGATTTTTGTAGTAGTCGACACTCTAATGAAGAGTGCTCATTTTACTCATATGCATACGAAATGGAAGATCAAATGTAAACAATAAGGAAAAGGATAAAGGAATCGCATGATCAACAGAAGAGTTATTCTAATGCAAATCGTGTTGACCGTAGTTATGAAGTTGGCGATAGAGACTTCTTGCGATTGAAACCGCACAAGAGTTTGATCAAGTTTGGAAAGGGTGTGAAACTCTCTCCTAGGTTCATGGGACCCGTCGAGGTTGTGGAAAGGAAGGGGCCCATGGCCTATTGACTAGCCTTGCCTAATTATTTCAGGCGTATGAACGATGTTTTTCACGTATCTGTTTTGAGAAATTATGTTAGTGATCCTACATATGTGATTGGCATGAATTCCTTGCAGGTATCGAATGAGGGTGTGCTCACGGTGGAGCCAATCCGCATTTTGGACCATCACATTCGATAGCTACAACATCGAACAATAGATCAGGTCAAGGTCTAGTGGGACAACTATAGTCCACACTTGAAAACCTTGGAGGACACATATGATATGCGTCAACAGTTTCCATTTTTGTTTGATAGCTAGATATATAGGTATTGTGAGATATTTTATTTTGACACTTATATATTGTGAAACTTCAGGGTGAAGTTTAAAACAAGAGGGGTTGTTTGTAACATCCCACTCTTGCGCCCACCAGATTGGACTTATTCTTTGAGGACACTTGCGTGCAAGTGATCCGGTTCTTTATATGACTGAATGTTTCGATTATGGATCATGATGATGTTGTGGATTTGATGACATGTTATTTTATGATATTTATATCAACAGGTGCTATTGACTGGTTTTTCCTAAGTGTGCAAGAATATGGATCGATTAAGGATGTTGATGGAATTGATGGACCTCCTTGGACACCAGATCGAGTCAGGGGGTGGACCGTTATGGTTTGATTGTTTTCGATATTGCATATGTGACATATGACTAGTATATTGTGATGTTGATTTGATCACTAACATGTTTCATTGATGGATGCAAGCTGATGAAATCTTTCAAACCAGACTCACATTTGGAGTAAAGGGGTCATGCACGACAATCAGAGACATTGAGGGAGAGGTGTGGCAGTAGCCCTGCCACAGTCTACTAGCACTCTCATTGTGGCTCGAACTATAGGTTAACGATTACCTAGTTCAAGAGATCCACGATGTCGTGAGGGAAGACTGTGATAGTCGCTCACGATGATTCTAAGGGGCGCACAATAATGAAAGTTCCTTATTCCTTAGAGGCCCTTAGTCTCCCACAAGGTCACCTGATGGAGTCTTGACTATAGGGGTTTGCATCTACCAAAATCAGTCAAAAGGCGAGTGGCACCCTTGGAGCACGTAGTCCATCTTGAAGGGCACATCGTGTAATTGAAACATGAATGCAAGCGAGTGGAACCCTTAAAATGAATGTTGCATGAGTAAAGATTTATAATCATAAATTCCCTTAAAAACTTGTTGCCGAGCCTAGTGAATTTAAAATCCTAGGTCTAAGTAGGACTTGTGAACAAAAAAAAAACTAAAAGGAATTTTAACAAAGGGGGGGATGAAGAAAATTTAAACATAAATAATTAAATTAAAAATTTTAATGAAGGATTAAATTATTAAAAAGGTAAATTATTGTTTGTGTGTAAACTTGCTAATTTTGAACTTAGATAAAAAGGGGAAACTTAAAGACAAAAGGGATGTGGAACATAGGAGGGAATCTATCCTAGGGAACTTTCTAATTTCGAACTCAACTAAGCTTTAAGAAAGGCATCAGTCATTAAAAGGAATGTAAGGGAATATAGGGACACCGAAAAGCATTTTTAGGAACGCTTTTAGGTGGGTGAGGGAAATAGGAAAAATAAATTAATTAATTAATTGAATTTATGGTGCAACTAAGGGATCAGGTGACATGTGTACGGGGGAGGTTTATCCTAATTAAATTTTAATAAACAGAAATTTAATGAGGGTTTGGAAACTAATTAGTAAGAAAAATCTATAAAAGGAATGGCAGAGGAGGACAATGGATGGCATCTGGTATGTGTAAGGTTATGCTGTCGGATTTTATTCTTGACTGGATTTTTCTTGTGGGAGTTGGGATACCGAGCTCAGATAACGAGTGGTAGCTCGACCTTTTGAGGCGAGTTGGGAGCTAGTATTCTCTAGTTGTGAGAGTGGAACCTTTGTGGCTCGGGGGGCTAAGGGGGAATAAGAGAACCCCTATCATTGGTTGGGAGGTACCAGTGAGGTCTCAATGGTTGGAAAGAAGGAGCTAGACGAAGCGCAAACATAGGACAACAACAACAGAACCTTTGCCTTTGCTTAAGGTACACATGTCTAAATTTTGAAATTTTAATTAGTTGATTTTATGTGGATTTACATCTAGATGGTATGAGGTATTGGGTTCTGGATATGTGGGTGAAATTTTGGGTTCCTCGCTCTGTGTCCTTTAACTGCTTTCATCCTGCATCGCCCTGAATATTTTTTGATCTGTATTTCATTATCTGTAGCACATCAAGAATTGCCCCAATGGTTTATTACATGTATTTTATTTTAACAACAACGCATCCAGAACTGGTTCATTTAGTTTTATTTATATGTATCTTATTAATATCAGAAGCGCATTCAAAATTGTGCCAATGGTTTATTTACCAGTATTATTATTTTTGTCTATGTTGCATAAGCACTGTCTAGAATAGTTGTTTACATAAATTTATAATTCATGTAGTGCAGACCGAACTCCCTTATTAGTTTTATTCTTCGATAAATTAGTTCCTGTAGCATATCTGCAACCATCCATATCAGTTTATTACTTGTACTTTTTCCTGTAACACGACATGTATTTTTATTCTAGGATTATTTATCGTTTTGTCTTAATTATTATTTCACCTGTAGCACATGGGGTAGTCCATATCATCTTTCATTACTGTATTTTATCTGTCGGGGAATAATTTAGCCCAGAAGAATTCTTTCTTTTGTCTGGATCCCTTCCACTCGTCGTTGCGCATTCGCTCACTGTGTAACTTGTCGTATGCTAGATATCCTTCTCGACCTCTGAGTTTGAGATTGGGCCTCAATTCACTCTTCCCTTAAGCGCATACGAGCTCAATCCAGCTCGAAGAAACCCTCTTTGCTTTCCCAGACACCCCCCTAGAGCTATTGCCAGCATCTTTACCCCAAATCCTGCCTTACTTATTTCCAGTGACTTGACCCTTCTCCAGAGCCTTAACCAGAGTGTTGTGGACATAAGCGGCTATTATTTTTAATTTTTTAGAGTTACGTTCGCTCACCCCAGGGTAACCTCCTAGCGCATCAATCCTTCTGACCGTCCCCTGAGGTGATGTCAGATCTTCTTTCAATCCCTTCCTACACGTGCCCCTCGTCACCCTCCATGAATCCGTTGGGGTGCAGCTTACCTTGCGGTGGCCTTACGTGGTTAGTGCCTTTAAATTTTGATTTGTTGATCTGGTCCATTAATTTTTCTCTGCATGCAATTCTAAATCCATCTTTTGTCAGGATGCATTAACATTAGAGCGTAGACAACAGCACAATTTGTGGGATTGCAGTTTTTGGTGTTAACATGCTTGAATGGATACGATATTAAACAACATGGTATGTTAGGAGGACATAAACCTCTAGTTGTCCTTACTCTACCTAGTGTGCGTAATAGTCAATGAAAGAAAATGTTTTATTAAAACCAATATTATAATATCTAATGGTAGTAAATGTTTAATTGACAGAGAATATAGATGGGCAGTTATTATTTTTTAGCAGCGAATTTATGTTTAGCGATTTATTCGTTTTTACCAGTTTAAATTTTGGTTGGGATATAGAAAGTGGTGATTTATTATGTTAGGGATTGGGTGAATGGAAAGTGGCGGTTTCTTTTTCCTTATGACAGATCTGAGTTCGTTCATATTTGAGCATCATGTTAATAGATATGGGGAAATCTTTTAATGATTTATTTGTTGTATAAATGTTCTTATTTTCTTTATAATAGTTCTATATTTTGTTGAACAACGCATTAAATGATAAAATAGGTAGAATGGAAGTTGAGTTTGGAATTGTGTAAATTACTTTATAATAGTTCTGTCAATTGCTGAATAGTGCATTAAATTATATAAATAGGAGGACTGACAGTCAAGTTTGGAACAATGTTAATTCTTTTATAATTGTTGTAAATTGTGGAAACAACATATTAAGTTAAGATCATATGAAATGGCAGAATGATTATCTTTCTTTATTAGTTTTTCTAACTATTTTATAATCGGCACTAAGCTGAGGTACGTGTTGAGATCGTGAGTGTTATTAATGTCATCCATGTGTGTTGATTTTTATGATAGTGATTAAATTAAGGATACCTTTATTTCTTTACATTGATTTAAGGGTGGTATTTAATATAGAAGGTAGGGAAGGCTTCTCTTCCCTTGAGTAAAGTTGGGAATATTTACAATGATTGTTTAGTTTTAATTTATTATTAAATTTTAAATTAGGTAGAAGTTTTACTTTTATGGGTTTATGGTTTCTTGCTCTAATTTTGATGAGGAAGGGATAGTTGATGCTTGAAGGTTTCTTTATGTTGATTGAGATTGTGGTTGGTTGGTTACTTGTGCTATGATGGGTGTCTATGATGGTAAAACTATTAAATAATTACATCTAGGTCCTTACGCTAGTAAGGGAAACCACATATGAAATCCTCATAGGAAAACAAGAAATCTAGCTAGATGTTGCACAAATTAAATGCTTTGATTGTAGTCACCATGCGTCTTGTTTCGCTTGTTGATTGAGTTATTTGGTTATATTTTCCGTATAATGTTGACAGTTTAAGTTGGGTCTTCTTGTGCATTGGATTTGTGTATTGAATGAAGGTCTAGAATTGTTATGTTTGTGCCTTGGTTACTAATGCGTCTGTCGCAATGTGGCGGCATGATTTCTGATGACTGGATCATTACGCGCATTGATCTCTAGGTGCGTATGATAACCTGGCCTTGGGTCATGTGCTTCTTGATGATGATGATTATTGGAATTGATGTATGGTAAATTGTTTTTTAATCACATGATTATGATTTTGTTTCTCGCTTGTCGTGAAGGTTCAAGTTCATGTTTCATTTTTTTTGTTAGTTGCGTCTAGTTGATCTTGATGTTGTCTTTTAGTTTAGTCATCTTGGACTTGTTGTGTTGAGTGGGATGTAGACACCCCCTTGTTCCTCAGAACAGTCTCCATCCTTGAGACCTTAAATGGTCAAAATCGATGGGAACTTGGGCTTGAGCATTGCTTATGTGTCTTGGAGGTCCTAACCATTGCAAGGTAGGATGGGCAAGTAGTCATTTTTATTCTTTTCTTTATTGAATGTTCGTTTGTTGCTTCAAGCTGCATGATGTGCTAATATGCTAGGTCATCATGTTTTTGTGTTGCGTGAATTGCACTCGTTATGTTCATCATCGAGTTGTGATGTTTGATTGTATTAATGACATTACTTTCATTGTGTTTTTTTTGTTTTTTTTAAATATAGTACTTGTTATGCGTCGCTTGTTGTCGTAACGACCGGGACCATCACAAAACCCAAACTAGGAAAACTAGCATATTCTATATCCATTCACATCATACATTGTTTACAACATAATATACATATAGGAGCTAGCAGCATACAAAACCCTAACCCAATGACATGGACTAGTCAACAACCCTAATTCCTTAACTAGAAATAGAAAACCATTGGAAAAAAATTATGTGCCGAAAAACCGCCCAATAATGGACACAAAAATCGAGGCGACACGAAAAATGAGGAAAAAAAGGTGACATGTTTCTCGATACTACAACTAGTCATACAAAGAATATAACATATACCCAACAATGATGATAATGTAATTAGATATTTACGTCTTTATGTTCAACAAGAATAAATTGAACCAGGTATGCATACATATTATAGATCATGTTGACAATTCAAAAAAATATTGTCTAATATAATTGATTGTAAGTTGGAATTTATATTTTGCAAAAGAAAAAAATGGATTTGTCTCATAACATTGATGACGTCATTGAAGCCAAAAATGAAGCGGAAGTCCAACCATATATATATATATATATATATATATATATATATATATATATATATATATATATATATATATATATATATATATATATATATATATATATATATATATATATATATGAGATTTCTACACTTATAGAATTTAATTAATTTATGATTGCTCGTTTAGTTTTTTAATAAATCCAATTTAAATTTATATATATTTTTATACAACATTTATTTGAAATTTTTATGTTTACAATTTAGAAAATTGAATCTATGTTAATTTCAAGTGTTCTTAAATTTAATCGATTTAATTTATGTTTTTAAATTATATTGAAATTTATCTAGATGATATCAACATTGATGATGAAATGTTAGAAAATGTTGACAAATTTGGGGACAAAAAAATTGACCATGTTATACGATATCGTGTTGAAACTATTTATAATAAGTTTTTCATAAATGAATCAGTAGCAACACAATCTCAAATTTTGAGAGGTCTAATAAGGTCAAAAAAGTTAAAAGAAGCTACATCATTATTGGGTGTTTAAAAAATGACAAAAGATAGAAAGGTGAAACGGAGTGTCTTGGAAAATATAACAGATGCATTAAAATCTCTTGGAAAGTCTAGAAAAAAATATGTTAATGTTGCATGTAGAGTAATATAAATAGCAATTGTTTTATCTCGCAATGCAAAAGACCGTTTGACACAACATATGACAAAAGTGATGGGAACCTCAAGAAAAAAACTATACAAACATAGAAAATTACGATTGCAAATAGATGCAAACGATGAACTTATTTGTTGGACAATTATTTGTATACAACCTTACAAAGATAGACTTGCAGAAAATGATAAAACTATGGCCCATGAATATTGGTTGGAAAATTATCATGTTTCACCAAATGTAATGGTTGTGTTGCGACAAAGAATACCACAAAGTCAATATGAAGCACATACAAAACATATATTGCAAATGACAGAAATAGAATTGTTCAATAAGTTCAAACAAAAGCACAATCAAGTTAAAATGTCCATCAATACATTTGTGCAACAAAAACCACGGTATGTTAAACTCATCATTGTTTGTGACACTTGTTATTTTCATTATCATGTGGAATTTGATTTATATTATGACACTTTTCTTGATTTTGGTAAAACATTTTGGGCAAGTTCATCTCCTCCTTCCACAATATGTGCCTTTATATCTCAAATTCTTTGTGAAAGAGAAGGTGATAAATTATTTTACCGAAAAAAATGTTTAGGTGGAAAGAAATGTGATCACTATGGAAATCTATATTTATTTTACTCTAAGTATAATATTGATATGAATGATCAATCCTTGTCCAATATAACAGTGAATTGGAAGAGATGAATATATCAATGTTGTTTCTCCAAATTCTTCAAATGTTATTTCCAAAATGATTGATTTGCAAGAAGATAAGATCTATGTGATAGATTTTTTGAAGAAGTTTGAAAATGAAATTTATAAATACACCAAGCATTTGCATAGAGCTCGATGGAAAGAACTATAATTCAAAAAATCATGTGAATTTTTTCCACATGGGACGATTTTGTTAGTAGTTGATTTTGCAAAGAATTATACATTCGCTGCATAAAACGAAATATTGAGTGAATATTACTATTCCAATCAAGTCTCTATACATTTCCACGTTATATATTTACATACTCAACATAGTGTTGATAACATAGAAAGCACCAATGAGAATCGGCATAACATTAAAGAATATCACTTTTATATATGTCATTATCTTACACATGATGCTCATTATGTACAACATTGTTTTCATAAACAATATGATTCCTTGAAATCTCGTGGGATTGAATACGATCAACATTGGATATGGTCAGATGGATTTGTATGTCAATTCAAATCTTTACGATCATTCTATTGGTTGTGTCGTCTTCATAAAAAACAAACATTAAACATTGTTGGAATTTCTTCAAGATTGTTCATGGGAAAGGAGAGCCTGACAGTGCAGGTGGATGTGTAAAACGAGGACTTCAAAGGTATCATATGAACCATTATGTCAATTGATTTGTATCTTTTGATGAAGTTCCTCAATGGTGTCAAGCAACTCTAAGCCACAAACACAATCCGTTAAGGGATGTGCACAGGTGTGTGTATATATGTTGTACACATGAAATTTCAATATCAATAATTTGTGAAGTTAACACACACACACACACCCACACACACACACACACATGTATGTATGTATGTATGTATGTATTGACATTCATTTAAGTTTTTAATAAATTGTTTTTGAATCGTGTAGGTTTTTTTGGAATATTTGAATCCAAGATGTAGATAGATCGATCCCATATGAAGCCAGTACAATACATGGGACTCAAAAATTGCATTCAATTAAAAAAAAATCCTTCCAAAATTTGTATGTGTTTGATAAAATGAATGCATCTTGTTTTTGTTCAATTTGCATAGAGGACATAGAATTTGATGAGATTTGTGAAAACAAAATTGGAAAATATTTTAAATCTTGGAAACATATAGAAATTAATACAATGGGGAAAATTCCAATTGCAAGCTCAGAGGAGATGGAATCAAATGACACTACAATGTCAACTGATGGTACATAGATGTACGTGTTGTATAAAATATATATTATAATTTATAGTACATAATTGTGTGCATGTTGATCTAATGATTTGTTTGTTGGCACATGGGGCCTTATTAGTAGGAGATGTGTTTTCTATGGTTTCACCTATAGACAATGATGAAAACATTAAATATTATTTGATGCGGTGCACATAAAGAAAGATGAAGTTGTTGGAGGATTATAATGATGTCGATTTTATATATGAAAGAGCTTGATCCATCATATTGAAAGGCTATTTTTTCAAGAAACCCATCAAACCGAAGGTCATGTTCACTTTCAATACTATAAACTATATGTCATAAGATATCATTATAGTCATTTGGTATGTGCAACGCGCATAAAATTAATAGAGGTTAAATCAAAGAAAAAATCGAAATTTAGAAAATGGAAAATGAAAAAAGTCAATCATGAATGAATAATTGAATATGGCATACCATTACGATGTTCGTAAACAATGTTCCAAAAAAGAATTTGCATTGAAAGTACATTTATATAAATATGTAAGATTCTATCTTGTTTGGTTTACTTTTGTGGTCCATTTGAATAAGGTTATTTTTAATGAATTGTTGTACTACTTTAAACAAGTTTGCACCTAAAATTAGATCTCAATTGGTTGTCAATTATAAAATATTTGGGTCCCCATATGTCCTCCGAACTACTTAAGGGATGAGATAACATGATCTAGATTTTATGATCATGCCCTAAATAACTAGATAGAACATACATGTCTTACATCAAATATGTTGGTTTCAATTTGAATGTACTTGTATGCAATGATTTTGAGTTAGAAATGGAGATCTCAAACATATTTTCATGTCACATATATCTCTTAGTTTATATTCCAAATCATAGTACAATGAAATCATGACCGACAATGTTT
>ML818956.1:88152-100693 GCA_009831015.1 Picea engelmannii | reverse complement strand
GAACTCGCGAAGGGCGATTTCCCGAGTTGATCGAGGCCGTTGATCCTAGCACGGACAGGTGGCACAGATCCGGAGTATCGGACTTTCGGCATTCGGGGTTTCCAAAAGCTGGAGGTTTGGAGTCGTGAACCCGCGAGTCGCGAGGTCCCGACGGGACGTGGCAGTGTGGGACCCGGACGTCAGGGGGATCCGCGTGGAGGTATATCGGCATATCGGGGTTCGGGGATTTCGAAAGGTAAGTACCTCCCTGCCTCTCGCCCACCGATATCCCGACAGTAAAATCCCCGAGATCCGGAGCGTTGACCGTTGACTTCGAGGCTCGGGATCCGGAGGTTTCATATTGCACTGAAGGTGCGCATAAGGTTCGCGAGTCCGCGAAACCCTACTTCCCGAGTTCGAAAAGGGAAGGTTCCCGAGACGACTGTGGGTGATAAAACTCCCGAGGAGGAGTTGGAAGAGCTTAGACTCTTCGGGCCATCGAGTGAGAGGGTCCTGGTTGGGGTGACCGCCTGCTGAGAGTGCGGTTGCCGTCATAGTGTTTGAATGCATATCAGTATTGATTACTGATGAAATTACTTACAATACTGAGTCTAAGACCAGTACACAAGAAAATAATCACTTAGAATCCAAGAAGTTGACTCTTATGGGATGATGGAAAATGTTCTAGAGGTGGGATAGAGCAATGTAAAGGGATCAAATTATACAAGTAGAGGACACTAGTCCCCATATTATAATAATCATTGTTCCTTGCTCTTCAACAGTATCTAGAAATCAAATCTAATATATCCTTTACCTTAAGAAGATCTAGCCTAAGATTTGGGCCATTTGGAGGATACTTCCATCGACATTCCCAATGCATACTACAAGATTATAATCTAATGTTTGACTTAAGAACTCCTCATCCTAAAATGCATAAATTTAATCAATGGCTGGGAAGAATTTCCATTTTCAAAAAGTACATTTCATAGCTATAGATGCTTTACAATATTCTTACTATAATTCAAGATATATTTATGAACTATAATTGTGAGAGACTGAAGTATCCAACCTTGAAAAAAGAGTAAGCATAAGAGTTTATATTTAGGAAGAAAAATTATCCTTCATACTCATATTCAGTAGTCCTTATAAAAAATTAGTCCAAAATTCCTAATTGTGCATGTACTTTTACCATCCAAACATACAAAAATTACTTGATCAAGCTAAGGGAATCAAATTCAATGTTCATCCTCAATGGTGCATTTGATTTTCATCACAAGATATGATATGCAACACGATGCCTATGGATTTCTTGATGGATTGGGGGAGTAGGATAGATTACTTTTGATAATTTCCTAAGGTCATTTCCAGCCTAATCCATGCATTCAAATTTGAGGGAATAAGATTGAAGGGATTATCTCATGAGGATCAGATATTTGTACAACAGGAGAACAACACCAATAAAATGCTTGAAGACAATGTTGACTTTGACCTTAGATCATATCTGGGAATTGTGGTAAATAAGTGTATGCTATTCGATATGAAAACAGATTGAAGAATGTGTCATTTTTTTAATTACAACAACAAATAAAAATCAAATTTTGGAAGCGATTAGTGTATAACAATAGGAAAGTCTACAGTTTGGAATAACCCAACAATCCAAATTAAGCATGTGTTGCAGAATATGGAGTACTTTGTAGGTGATCCTAGGACTGAGTTGTTACCGACTTTATGGAAGGGATTGCAACCATCATTCCTAAATTCTTGTCCTATAGCATGTTTATTAATGGGATTGGACTTAGTTCCCCTATAGGTTTCAAGGATATATTATTTGAGACAAACAAACTTATGCATCACAAAAGCATTAAATTTGAGTTGTGGAAAAATATTTGGCTTGGAGAACCTTTTGCATATTATCCTTAAGGGAAAAGGACCTTGAATGTTCATAAAGGAATTTTTCACTTTTGTAATGCCCCCCGACCCATCCGAAGGACATTATGGTGTGCAATAATCTTAGAAATGAAATTTTTGCTAACTAATTAACTATTTTACTGTTAGCCCATTTCATGTAGCTTTCAGTTATGAATTAAAACAGATTTAGCTATTGTCTACAACCATAAAATAGAATCATATAAAAAATCCTAATAATCAACATCAAATGAAGCTAAACAACTCATTGCAACAACATATAAATCATTCTCATTTACACAGAGTTCATACACATAATTTAACACAACAGCAAGATAAAACACTTATCTCTTCACAACAGTTGTGCAACCATCTACTTGGGATGGAAGTTGCAGCCAACCATAGACTGACTATTCCAAATATCAACATCCATTCACCCTCGAGCTGAGGCTAGCAATCCAAAAAATAGGGTGGTCTTTCATAGTCCACTCACAGCTCATAAAACTCTCAACCCAACTGATATTCTCCTACAACTATCATGATTTTCCACCAGCTCTCTTCCTCTTGAAATTTCCAAACCAAGGAATGTACCCCTTCACCGATCTTAGTCCTCAGGTGTCCCATTCATTTATAAATGTCTCTCTGGCACGAGAATCTAGGAATCTCTCAGCTGGGAACTCAAGGGAAATTTCCACTAGAAAAACTTTCAGTAAACCAACAACAACCACTTGTTTTTTAGTGCAACTCACCCAGGAGTTCACTCTTCAGGCCTAACAACCTAGCTCTTCTGTTTTCCAAATCCAATTCTCTTCAATTGCACTCTAGCTTTCTCTAGAATTCTCCGTACATTGCTGCATCAATTTCAAGCTATGTTTCTTTCTCTCCTCTTACTCTCATGCCCAAAACTCGACTAACTAAAAATTTTGTCCCCCAAACCATATGAATTTCATCTCTTTGTCTTGATTGTTTAATTCACACAATTCCCCAAGATGATTGTACTCAACCCCCATGTTCCCAATAAATTTGGGATGTGACCACTCACACCCACCCTCTTACATTTACTCAATGATTAGCTTTGGGAACACTCAATCAGAAATGGGAAGGCTCATATGCAAATAGAAAATTTAGGATAATGGGTTAGATCAATATACATGGATATTTCCCTCTTGGACCCCTCCTGGCCATTATCCTAGACACTCCCCCCTCTTGTGGATTAATTCAACCCCCATATCTTTCCCATGTCCCCTTAGCAGTTGAATAAAACAAGGAAATACAATTCACATATTACATCGCTTGGCCATAGCCACATATTATATCTACATAAACATTAATTAAACGGGGGGTTATAGTGGGGATGTTACATTCCCCCTCCTCTACAATTGTGAACCATCCCCGGTGCACTCTATGTCGATATACATATATGAAAATTACATCACAATACTTAGAAAATAAAAATTATGCAATTTAACAATTCTAGTAGCAGCTCCAACCAAAATCTCTTGTTCCTCTCAACTCTCTGAACCAAGGAAGGCACCATTCGTTTATCATGGATAACCCAAGGGATGTACCATCTGTTTATCAAGGCTAAATCAAGGAATGAGCCATTCTTTTATCAAGGTCCCCAACACAGATGGCCAGGAATCTGAGATATGGTTTCAGAATTTTAGCTGCACAAAATGGAGTCTTGCATTATGTTTTCTTAAAAACTGTCAAACATTTGCGGGTGTTCTACCCACATGTTTTCTCCATGCTCCCATGTAGCATATTCAGGACCATAGAAGGACCATTGAAACTTTACCAGCCCTATGGATTTGTTCCTGGTCACTTTCAATTTCCGATCCAGGATGCTTATTGGTTCCACCCGAAAATCCCCTTCATGCTCCACCTGGATCACATTCCAATAAATTACATGGTTAGTATCAGGCATATAGATCTTTAACAAGGACACATGAAATACATTATGCACTCTAATGGATGTAGGAAAAGCTAACATGTATGCAATTGGCCCTATCTTTTCTAATATTTCAAAAGGACCACAATATCTTGTTGCCAACTTCGGGCAACTTCCTAATCTTAGCGAACTTCTCTTTTCCTTCACTTTCAAAAACACATGTTCTCCCACTTTAAAATATCTGAAAAAATTTGTTCCTGTCTGCATAACTTTTCTACCTATCTTGGGTAGCCTTCAAATTCTATTTTATCTTTTCCATCTGATCTTCCATTTCTTTTAACAATTCTGGCCTAACAACTTCTCTATCTGTTGGATTATCCCAAATCACTTTTGTTTTACATTTTCTTCCATACAGTGCCTCAAATGGACTCATTTTCAATGAGGCTCGATACCCATTGTTGTAGGAAAATTCAACTAAATGAATATAATCTTCCCACTTTGATCATTGCTCCATCACATACATTCTAAGCATGTCCTCGATTATCCTGTTAGTCCTTTTTGTTTCCCATTTGAATCTGGGTGATATGTTGTACTAAGATTTGAATTTGTCCCAAATCCCTTGAACAAACCCTTCCAAAAATTGGAAGTAAACTTTGGACCTCTGTCTAAAACTATTGTCTTAGGCACTCCATGTAGCCTAGAAATTTCTCTCATATAAATTTCCGCAATATTTGTTTCCTTGTGTGTAGTCTTTGTTGGAATGAAATGTGTTGCTTTATCCACCACCACCATGATGGAATCATGTTGCTTCATTTTTCTTGACAGCTTAGTAATAAGATCAATTGTAACTACTTCCCACTTCCATTCTGGAATGGACAATGGTTGTAGCAAACCTGTTGGGTGTCTATGTTTTGTCTTTGCCTTTTGGTATTCTAGACATTTGGCTATGTAATTAGCAACTTCTTTCTTCATTCCTGGCCAAAAATATTGGCTTCTTACTGCTGCAATTGTTTTTTGATATCTTGGGTTCCCGACATATGGCACATTATGCATCTCCTTCAGCACTTCATTTTTCAGCTCCTCATAATTTGGAACATACACCTTACCTTTGTACATGGGAATTCCATCTTCTTTCAACTCATAATAATTAAATTTCTGCTGAAAATTACCTACTGTGATGTCTCTTTTATTTTTAAATAAATCTGATATGAATTTGTTGTTGCAAACTTTTTGTCTTTTAGATCTATCATGTACATGTGTTAATGGCTACAATATGCACTTCATGAGCTCTCCTACTGAGTGTGTCAGCCACTTTATTTCCCTTTCCCTTTATATGCTTAATTTCAAAGTCATATTCACTGAGAAATTACAACCATCTAGTTTGCCTAGCATTTAGTGTTGGTTGTCCAAATAAATGCTTCAGACCACAATGGTCTATCCTTGGCTCGAATTTCTTACCTATAAGATAATGCCTCCACATTTTCAATGCATGCACAATCACTGCTAATTCCAATTCATGTGTAGTGTAATTCCTCTCATGATCTTTTAATTTTCTAGAATAGTAACATACCACATGGCCCCTTTGACTAAGAACTCCATCGAGTCCTTCCTTGCATGCATCGGTTCACACAAAAAAATCTCCGTTTGAATCTGCAATCTTCAATATTGGTGAACTTGTCAATATTCCCTTCATCTTTTGAAAAGTCTCTTCACACTTGAAAGTCCATCCAAACTTCGCTCCCTTCTTTTTCAAAGAAGTGATTGGACTTGCAATATTTGAGAACCCTTTTATAGATCTTCAGTAATAATTTGCAAGACCCATGCATTATCTGACCTATGTCACATTCTTTGGCACTGGCCATCCTCTAATGGCCTCTATCTTCTCAGGATCAACTTCTATCCTTGCTGCTAATATTATATTCCCCAAGTAGTGAATCTTCTTTTGATAAAAGATGCACTTACTTAGCTTGGAATATAATTTGTTCTCTCTTAAAACTTTCAACACCATTCTTAAATGTTTCTCATGTTCCTCTTCTGATTTAGAGTAGGTGAGGATATCATCTAGGAACAAAATCATAAACTTGTCTAGGTATTCCTTGAACACTCCATTCCTTAGACACATAAAAATTGTTGGGGCATTTGATATCCCAAATGGAATTACCGTAAATTCAGAATTCCCATATCTTGTTCTGAATGTTGTCTTGTTGATTTCTTCTTCCTTTATCCTTATTTGATGATAGCTTGATCTCAAGTCAATCTATGAAAATATTCTTGCGCCTTTCAACTGGTCAAACAAATCATCAATTCTGGGAAAAGGATACTTATTCTTTATGGTAACCTTGTTAAGTTGCCTTAAATTAATACACGTCCTCAAGGTTCCATCCTTAATCTTCTTCACAAAAAGAACTGGGGCTCCCCAAGGTGACACATTTGGGCATATATACCCCTTTTTTAACAATTCTTTGAGATGCATCTGTAACTCTTTTAATTATGGTGTACCCATTCTGTATGGTGTCTTAGACATTGGGAAAGCTCCGAGCACTAAATCAATAGATAAATCAATGTCTCTCTTGGTGGAAATCCTGGAATTTTTCTAAAAACATCTTAAAAATTACTCAAGACTGGATGGTCTTCAATGCTTGCCAGTTTATCTTTGGATGCCTCCTCCATATGGGATGAAAAAAACTTCCATCCCTTCCTGAAGCTCTTCTTCAACTGCATAGGTTAAATATTTCTAACAACTACAACTCTTGGAATGGCTTGAACCTTGCCTTTCTTCCTTCCTCATCAAGACATGTGATTGTCTTATTGTAATAGTCTAGGACAGTATGATTATTGTCCAACCAATCCATGCCAATTAGATTTTCATATGAATCCAATGGTATGATGTTTACATCTACCTTAGTGTTGAATCCATTCATGTTTATTTAACAATCTTTAACCAACTTATTGATCTTTTTCTTAGCCCCTTGTGGCTAACTGAACTAACCAACATTTATTATTCATACTTCTTTGCAAGTGAAATCTTTCAAAAATGTTAACATTTATGTAACTGTGGCTAGCTTCAGAATCAATTAAAATTTCTATGGGTTGGTTATCAATCTTACCTTCCACTTCCATCATGGGGGATTGATATTCTACATGTTTGTTGTCCAAGGCTGCATAAATCCTTGGCATGTTTCCTCCCATGTATTTCACTGCTTCATCCTCCTGAATGTTGTGGAAATTCCTCATTATTTATCTTTTATGAGGGTCATCCCTATATAAGTGATCCCCCTCTCATCCCCAACATTGAACATGTTGCTTCCTTGGTCTTTTCCCAAATGAATCTACATTCTTTTGCTTATTTTGGGCTACCTAGCCTTGTTGATTTGCTTGGAAGTTATTTATAAAAAAGGGTGGCCTAAAACCTTTCTTCCTTTGATCCTTTTTCCCTTTCATCTTGTCATTCCAAGCCTTTTGGAGCACTGGCCTTCCTTTTATTTGCTCATAAAGGTGTTTTACTCTCCTTATGGTTTCCTCCAAGGTCTTGGGGTTATCATACTTAATCGTGTCATTATAGAAGGAGGGTAACCCACTTAGAAGCCTTTGGATTTTAACCTTCTCATCCTTGATGAAGTCAACATACTTCAAAAATTCAAAGAACCATTTCTTATATTCCTCCATTATCATGGTTCCCAGCATGAGTTCAAAGAACTCTTTCATCTTTCTCTCATAGTAATGCTCGGATAAATATTTCTCTTGGAAATATCCTTTGAATTTCCTCCATGAGATCATTTTCTCATCAAGGTTCTTGGCTTGCTTAAGTTGATCCCACGACATGGCTACCTTTCCTTGCAAGTGGTAGGTGGAAATGCTAGCTTCTAACCGGGATGGGTAATCATGCAGCTAGAAATATTTCTTCATTTCCAATAGTCAGGCCTCTTCCTCTTCTCCCTTCCTGTGCTCACCATTGAAAGAAGGTGGCTTGATTTTCCTGAGTTCATGTTCCAAGATGTCTGCCTCGTGCCTTCTTCTTTTCCTCCGAACATGAGACACATTTGAGTTACTTCCTGATCTTGAACTTGCATGAGTTCTTCTAATGGACTTCCCTGGAGAATGATGGTTCATGGTCATGATTCTTGGTTGCCTATCATTTCCATGATCATCCCTTTTCTATGGGGTCTAGATGTTGATACTTGTCTAGCACTAGCTTCCTACTTGGTGTCATAATCTTTGTTAAATTACTTATGCAACATGTTCAAGCTTTGAAGTATACCTTCCTAAGATTTCACAATTCTTTCATTATCAGCCCTATAGCTCTGCACTTCCCTATGTAGACTTTTCATAGTGACATGCTCTTGCTTATCTCTTCTTCCATTTGACTTTATCTCAGCATTCCCCAATGAGAGAACAATCCCAATAAAATGCTTGAAGCCAATGTTGAATCTAACCTTAGATCATATTTGGGAATTATGGTAAATAAGTGTATGTTAATCGATATGAAAACAGATTGAAGAACGCGTCATTTTTTTCATTACAACAGTAAATAAAAATCAAATTTTGGAAGCGGTTAGTCTATAACAATAGGAAAGTCTACAGTTTGGAATAACCCAGCGATCCAAATTAAGCATTTGTTGTGAAATATGGACTACTCTGTCGGTGATCCTAGGACTGAATTGTTACTAAGTTTATGGAAGGGATTGCAACCATAATTCCTAAATTCTTGTCCTATAACTTTTTTATTAATGGTATTGGACTTGGTTCCCCTCTAGGTTTCGAGGATATATTATTTGAGACAAAAAAATTCATGCATCACAAAAGCATTAAATTTGAGTTGTGGAAAAATATTTGGCTTGGAGAACCTTTTGCATATTATGCTTAAGGGAAAAGGACCTTGAATGTTCATAAAGGAATTTGTCACTTTTGTAATTCCCCCTAGCCCATCCAAAGGACATTATGGTGCAAAATACTCTTAGAAATGAAATTTCTGCTAACTAATTAACTATTTTACTGTTAGCCCATTTCCTGTAGACTTCAGCTACGAATTAAAATAGATTTAGCTACTGTATACAACCATAAAATGGAATCATATACAACATGCTAATAATTAACATCAAATGCAGCTAAACAACTCATTGCAACATCATATAAATCATTCTCATTTACACAGAGTTCATGCACAACAATTAAACACATATTTTAACACAACAACAAGATAAAACACTTATCTTTTCACAAGAGTTGTGCAACCATCTACATGGGATGGAAGTTCCAACCAACCATAGAATTATTTTTCCAAATATCAAAATCCATTCACCCCCGAGATGAGGCTAGCAATCCACAAAAGAGGGTGATCTCTCACAGTCCACTCACAGCTCATAAAACTCTCAACCCAACTGATATTCTCCTACAACTATCCTGATTTTCCACCTACTCTCTTCCTATTGATATGTCAAACCCAAGGAATGTACCCCTTCATAGATATTATTCCATCAGGCATCCCATTCATTTATCAGTGTCTCTCTGGCACAGGCAACTAGGAATCTCTCAGCTAGGAACTCAAGGGAAATTTCCGCTAGAAAAAATATCAGAAAACCAACAACAACCACTTGTGTTTGTAGTGCAACTCACCCAAGAGTTCACTCTCCGGGCCTGACAACCTGGCTCTTCATCTTTCTAGCTCCAATTCACTCCATCTTGCTCTAGAATTCGACGTACATGGTTGCATCAATTTCAATCTTTGTTTCTTGCTCTCCTCTTACTCTCATGCCCAAAACTTGACTAACTAAAACTGTTGTCCCCCAACTTACGAATTTCCTCTCTTTGGCTTTCCTTTCTTCACTCACACTCTTCCCCAAGTTGATTTTACTCAACCCCCATGTGCCCAATAACTTTGGGATGTGACCACTCACACCCGCCCTCTTACATGTATTCAATGATTAGCTTTGGGAACTCTCAATCAAAAATGGGAAGGTTCATATGCAAATAGAAAATTTAGGAAAATGGGTTAAATCAATATACATGGATATTTCCTCTTGGACCCCTCCTGGCCATTATCCTAGACACTCCCCCCTCTTGTGTATTAATTCAGCCCCCATCTCTTGTCCATGTCCCCTTAGCAGTTGGCATCACATTTTTATTAATAAAACAAGGAAATACAATTCACATATTACATCTCTTGGCCATATCCACATGTTATATATGCATAAGCATTAATTAAACGGGGGATTATAGTGGGGATGTTACATTCCCCCTCCTCTACAATTGTGCACCGTCCCTGGTGCACTCTATGTCGATATACATATATGCAAATTACATCACAATACTTAGAAAATAAAAATTCTGCAATTTAACAATTCCAGCTGTAGCTCCAACCAAAATCTCATGTTCCTCTCAACTCGCTGACCCAAGGAAGGCACCATTCGCTTATCAGGGATAACCCAATGGATGTACCATCTATTTATCAAGGCTAACCTAAGGAATGAACCATTATTTTATCAAGGTCCCCAAAGCAGTTGGCCAGGACTCTGAGATGTGGTTTCATAATTTTAGCTACTCAAAATGGAGTCTTGCATTATGTTTTCTTAAAAACTGTCAAACATTTGTGGGTATTATGACTACATGTTTTCTTCATGCAACCATGTAGCATCTTCAGGACCATAGAAGGTCCATTGAACCCTTACCATCCCTATGGCTTTGTTCCTGAGCACTTTGAATTTTCGGTCTAGGATGTGTATTGGTTCCACCTGGAAATCCCCTTCATGCTCCACCTAGATCACATTTCAATCAATTACGTGGTTAGGATAAGGCATATATATCTTTAACACTGACACATGAAATACATTATGCACTCTCATGGATGCAGGAAAAGCTAACATGTATGCAATTGCCCCTATCTTTTCTAATATTTCAAAAGGCCCACAATATCTTGCTTCCAACTTCGGGCAAATTCCTAATCTTAGTGAACTTCTCTTTACCTTCACTTTCAAAAACACATATTCTCCCACTTTAAAATATCTGAAAACTATGTTCCTGTTTGCATAACTTTTTTTTCTATCCTAGGTAGTCTTCAAATTCTGTTTTATCTTTTCCATCTGATCTTCCATTTCTTTTAACAATTCTGGCCCAACAACTTCTCTGTCTTTTGGATTATCCCAACTCACTTGTGTGTTACACTTTCTGCCATGCAGTGCCTCAAATGGACTCATTTTCAATGAGGTCTGATACCCATTGTTGTAGGCAAATTCAACTAAATGAATATAATCTTCCCACTTTGATGATTGCTCTGTCACATGCATTCTAAGCATGTCCTCAATTATCTTGTTAGTCCTTTATGTTTTCCCATCTGACTCTGGGTGATATGTTCTACTAAGATTTAAATTTGTCCCAAAGCCCTTGAACAAACCCTTCCAAAAATTGGAAGTAAACTTTGGACCTCTATCTGAAACTATTGCCTTAGGCACTCCATGTAGCCTAGAAACTTCTCTCATATAAATTTTTGCAATATTTGTTTTCTTTTGTGTAGTATTTTCTACAATGAAATGTGTTGCTTTAGTCAATTTATCCACCACCACCATGATGGAATCATGTTGTTTCACTATTCTGGGAAGATTAGTAATAAAATCAATTGTAACTGCTTCCCACTTCCATTCTGGAATGGACAATGGTTGTAGCAAACCTGTTGGGTGTCTATGTTATGTCTTTACCTTTGGGCATTCTAGACATTTGGCTATGTAATTAGCCACTTGTTTCTTCATTCCTGGCAAAAAATATTGGCTTCTTACTGTTTCAATTGTTTTCTGATATCCTGGGTGCTCGACATATGGCACATTGTGAATCTCCTTCATAACTTCATTTTTCAACTCCTCAGAATTAGGCACATACACCTTACCTTTGTACATGAGAATTCCATCTTCTTTCATCTCATAATAATTAAATTTCTATTGAAAATTACCTTATTGTGATGTCTCTTATATTTTTAAATAAATCTGATATGAATTTGTTGTTGCAACAATTTTGTCCTTGAGATCTGTCATGTACATGCTAATGGCTGGAATATGCACTTCATGAGCTCTCCTGTTGATTGTGTCAGCCACTTGATTTTCCTTTTCCTTTGTATGCTTAATTTCAAATTCATATTCACTCAGAAATTCCAACCATCAAGTTTTCCTAGCATTTAGTATTGATTGTCCAAATAAATGCTTGAGACCACAGTGGTCTATCCTTAGCTCGAATTTCTTAACCATAAGATAATTCCTCCACAATTTCAATGCATGTGCAATCGATGCTAATTCCAATTCATGTGTAGCGTAATTCCTCTCATGATCTTTTAATTTTCTGGACTCATAACATACCACATGGTCCCTTTGACTAAGAACTCCATTGAGTCCTTCCTTGCATGCATCGGTGCACAAACAAAAATCTTTGTTTGGATATGCAATATTTAAGATTGGTAAACTTATCAATATTCCCTTCAGTTGTTGAAAACTCTCTTCACACTTGAAAGTCCATTCAAACTTTTCTCCCTTCTATTGCAAAGAAGTGATTGGACTTGCAATTTTTTAGAACCCTTTTATGAATCTTTGGTAATAATCGGAAAGACCCATGAATGATCTGACCTCTATCGCATTCTTTGGCACTAACCATCCTCTAATGGCCTCTATCTTCTCAGGATCAACTTCTATCCCTGCTACTAATATTATATGCCCCAAGTAGTGAATCTTATTTTGATAAAAGATGCACTTACTTAGATTAGCATATAATTTGTGATATCTTAAAACTTGC
>ML818956.1:77329-88102 GCA_009831015.1 Picea engelmannii | reverse complement strand
CTCTAATGGCCTCTATCTTCTCAGGATCAACTTCTATCCCTGCTACTAATATTATATGCCCCAAGTAGTGAATCTTATTTTGATAAAAGATGCACTTACTTAGATTAGCATATAATTTGTGATATCTTAAAACTTGCAACACCGTTCTTAAATGTTTCTCATGTTCATCTTTTGATTTAGAGTAGGTGAGGATATCATCTAGGAACACAATCACAAACTTGTCCAAGTATTCCCTGAACACTCCATTCATCATAAACATAAAAATTGTTGCGGCATTCAATAGCCCAAATGGCACTACCGTGAATTCATAATGCCCATATCTTGTTCTGAATGTTGTCTTGTTGATGTCTTCTTCCTTTATCCTTAGTTGATGATAGCTTGATCTCAAGTCAATCTTTGAAAATATTCTTGCACCTTTCAGCTGATCAAACAAATCATCAATTATAGGCAAAGGATACTTATTCTTTATGGTAACCTTATTAAGTTGCCTGAAATCAATACACAGCCTCAAGGTTCCATCATTCTTCTTCACAAAAAGAATCGGGGCTCCCCAAGGTGACACATTTGGGCATATATACCCCTTTTTTAACAACTCTTCAAGCTGCATTTGTAACTCTTTTAATTCTATTGTACCCATTCTGTATGGTTTCTTAGACATTGGGAAAGCTCTGAGCACTAAATCAATAGATAAATCAATGTCTCTCTTGGGTGCCAATCCTGGAATTTCTCTAAAAACATCTTAAAAATTACTCAAGACCGGATGGTCTTCAATGCTTTCCAATTTATCTTTGGATGCCTCATCCATATGTGTTGCAAACAACTGACATCCCTTCCCGAAGCTCTTCTTCAACTGCATAGCTGAAATCTCTCTAACAACTACAACACTTGGAATGCCTTGAACCTTGTCTTGCTTCCCTTCCTCGTCAAGACATGTGATTGTCTTGTTGTAATAGTCTAAGACAACATGATGATTTTCCAACCAATCCATGCCAATTAGACAGTCATTTGAACCCAATGGTATGATGTTTACATCTACCTTCGTGTTGAGTCCATTCATGTTTATTTGACAATCTTTAACCAAATCATTGATATTTCTCTTATCCCCCTATGGATAACTTAACTAACCAATATTTCTTATGCTTACTTCTTTGCAAGTGAAATCTTTCAACAATGTTAGCATTTATGTAACTATGGATAGCTCTGGAATCAATTAAAATTGCTATGGGTTGGTTATCAATCTTACCTTCCACTTCGATCATGGGGGATTGATATTCTACCTGCTTGTTGTCCAAGGCTGCATAAATCCTTGGCATGCTTCCTCCCATGTATTTCATTATTTCAGCCTCCTGAATGTTGTGGACAATCCTCATTCTTTATCCTTTATGAGGGAAGTCCCTATATAAGTGATTCCCCTCACATCCCCAACATTGAACAGGTTGTTTCCTTAGCCTTTTCCCAAATGAATCTACATTATTTTGCTCATTTTGGGCTACTTGGCCTTGTTGATTTTCTTGGAATTTATTTATGAAAAAGGGTGTCTTAAAACCTTTCTGCCTTTGATCCTTTTTCCCTTTCATCTTGTCATTCCAATCCTTTTAGAACACTGGCCTTCCTTTTCTTTTCTCATAAAGGTGCCTTTCTCTCCTTATGGTTTCGTCCATGGTCTTCGGGTTAACATACTTAATCTTGTCACTATAGAAGGAGGGTAACCCACTTAGAAACCTTTGGATTTTAACCTTCTCGTCCTTGATGAAGTCAACATACTTCAAAAATTCAAAGAACTGCTTCTCATATTCCTCCATTGTCATGGTTCCCAGCATGAGTTCAAAGAAATATTTCATCTTTCTCTCATAGTAATGCTCGGATAAATATTTCTCTTGGAAATATCCTTTAAACTTCCTCCATGAGATCATTTTCTCATTGAGGTTCTTGGCTTACTTAAGTTGATCCCACCACATGGCTACCTTTCCTTGCAAGTGGTAGGTGGAAATTCTAGCTTCTACCCAGGATAGGTAATCATGTAGCTAGAAATATTTCTTCATTTCAAATAGCCAGGCCTCTGCCTCTTCTCCCTTCCTGTGCTCACCATTGAAATCAGGTGGCTTTATTTCCTGAGTTCACCTTGCAAGATGTCTTCCTCAAGCCTTCTTCTTTGCCTCTGAACATGAGACACACTTGGGTTTCTTCCTGGTCCTGAACTTGCATGAGTTCTTCTAGTGGACTGCCCTGGCGAATGATGGTGCATGCTCATGATTCTTGACTGCCTATCATTTCCATGATCATCCCTTTTGCTATGGGATCTAGATGTTGATACTTTTATAGCACTAGCTTCTTGCTTGGTGTGAGAATCTTTGTTAACTTGTGTATGCAACATGTTCAAGCTCTGAAGTATCTCTTCCCGAGCCTTCGTAATCCTTTCATTATTGTTGGGATAAATATATGCATTATTAATTCCCAACATTAAATTATCAACCAGGGCTTGTAAGCTTCGAGGTGCAAGCACAGGAAATGCATGATTGTAACCTAGTCTATCCTAATCTAAATTCGACAACAATATGAACAAACTGAGCAAAGTAAATCAAACTGCAGGAAATTAACACTAAGGATTCATCACTGGGACATATAAATAACTTAGTGCTATAAAGGCTTAGATCACAGTCTTTCATGCACTCAGGGTGATGTTCTTGTGATTAATTGTGAGTAGCTTACTTAAGTTTCTTGTCCTTCAATGATTATTTCCTATAGCGGATCCACACTTAAATGCAATAAAAGAAACAAGAAAATATAAATGAATTCAATTGACAGGAAATAAACTAACACCTTAGGTAGAAGCCCAATGTGGGGAGCCCATATCTCACGAGTCAGACCTTTAATCTTTCCCTTTGGTGATTAAAACTACAAGAAATTAAAGTGGAGGAATCCAAAGTACAAGAAAGAAAAACTAAGAATAGAAAGTAAAGTGCAGGAAAGCTATGCGAAGTCCAAATTGAAGCAAACTAGCGAAAGGAAATCAAAAAAATAGAAAACAAAACTTATTTCAAACTATGTGAATGAAATTAAATGTGCATGCAAAAAATGAACCTAAAATACACAATAAAACCACTCAAACTATAGGAAGAGTTAAGATGAATTTAAAAGAAATCAATCAAACTGGAATCAAACAATATATGAAATCTAAAATCAAGATATTTTCACAATCAAGTGCATCGGTCACAATGAGCAAGCATGGAAAGCAATGAAAAGGAATTGGAAAGAATGGCAATGCAGAAATACAAAGTGGAAAGAAGTGGAATACTTATGCAATGGAAAGGAATATCAACTCTGTAAAAGAAGCTAAAAACGAAATGCTTATTAAAAATGGTTATTCATATATAAAATCAAAAGAGGAAAAGAAGGATAGGTACTCTCTGCAGACTGAGAGCTTCAATGTAAAACACAAGAATCAAAGAGTAATTGAGAAGAATATGGACCTATGCAATTGACGAAAGATCTATATTTAAAGCACAGTCAATTAAACAAAAGTTAATGTGTTGAATAAGTTGAGATCAGGGTGAGTTCCTTGTGTGAACAATCAATAAAGTTGTGTAATTTAATGTGCATTCATCAATCAAGGAATGAGTAGATAAAAAGAGAGGAAAATTCGATGTCATGAAATGTAATTGCAGTGTGACTGGGCATTGATTCCATGTGTGGAGAATGTGACAAAGAGAGGGGTCGATCTGCTCTTGCAACGGCTAATTATATTGTTTGATTAAATCTGCAATCAATGGGAAAATCATGTTGAAGGGAAAAGAGAAAATATGGAAGAGAAAAGTTAAGTATATGCAGCGAATAAGACAACTCTGGTTTTTTTTTGTGTTTTCTTTTATAAGTGAATACAAACAATAATATGTTAGCATACTCCATTTTATAACGTTTTGGACAGTAATAAATTAATGGGTGATTTGAATGGTAGATTTGATGGGAAAATTGGATGGCAAATAAATGATGAAGGAGATAAATTCAATGAGGGAGTGTCCATAGTCTATTCAGCATAAAAACAGAGCATAGGAAGAATACACAGAAATATAAGCACACAAATGTGATAGGAGAGAATGCTAAATAAATTCAAAGCTCAATGTGATAATGTGTTCAATTGGGAGGTTTACAATATGAGTTCTAATTAACATAACAACTGCAAAACTAAAATTAGAATTCAAAGCACACAATCCAAACTGTAAATGAAATTCTAACCTTTAAACAAATTGAACAATAAAAGAAAAATGCATAAATGAAATGCTAACTAGTTAAGATAAAAAGGGAAACATTCTTACCAAGTTGAGGGGCCCTATCCAACATGTAATTTTCTGCTAAAAAAAAGTCAATCCCTTGAATGCACAAAACACCAATTCTTTATTCCATCAAACTCAGAAATTACAAAAAGGAAGATCACTCTCACAATAGTGTTATGAACTTAACTACAAATGAATGAATCCTCTTTCAATCCTATGAAGACTTTTTTATACACAAGAAACCATTTAAGAGTGTATGGGACCGAATCCCAAAGCTCTGATTTCAAAATTTACAATTTTAGATCAAATCCCCAAATTTGGGTTTTTCACCAAATATGACAAATTTAGGTTAAAGCTCCTTCCTTATTTCTTAAACCATTTCTAATTTTGAAAACCTGCCCGCCTGATACTCAATTTTAAATATTTTAGACAAAACCCATATCTTAGAACTTCGAGATATGCCTTCATCTGCACGTAAATTGAGGCACAAGTTGGCAGTTTGAGATTTTCACTATTTTTTGCAGAATTGTCCCCCCTCAGCTAGATTTCTACACGTGTGAGATGGGTGAATTCTAACACATGTTTTTGCATGCCGACATCGCTCTGGACAAAACCCATGTCCCTGATTTTCCTCTAGAAGCATGCCAAATTTTCGACTATAATCCAGTACTGGATGGTTGTTGATGCTGGTACCGGATGACGTGGAAAGTTCTAGTACCGGATGGTTGTTGATACTGGTACCAGATGACCTAAAACGTTCTAGTACCGAATGGTTTCTGGAACATTTTCATACCAGATGAGTTGAATTGTGAGTATCGGATGACCTCAATTGCAAGTATCGGATGACCTTAATTACGAGTATCAGATGACATGGAGTGTGAGTACTGGATGACATGGAGTGTGAGTAGTGGATGACTGTGCAGGCTCATAAAACATCATTAATAAAACAAGGAAAAACCTTCTTTAATTACTAAAATCATAGGAAATAATGATGTATTAACCACAATGGATGAATAACAAGAGATAATGGAGGTTTATGGCGTAATTAGGAATATAGTATCGGTGAAATGCAGGAAAAAGGTATTATGATG
This sequence comes from Picea engelmannii, assembly GCA_009831015.1. Lineage (NCBI taxonomy): Eukaryota > Viridiplantae > Streptophyta > Pinopsida > Pinales > Pinaceae > Picea > Picea engelmannii. The sequence goes on along the minus strand of ML818956.1, from coordinate 82,740 downwards.
AATGCATTTGTATGGCGGAAAATATGACAAAACTGGAGCCCAACACACCCCAAACCCAAGGATTTGCATGTCCTCATGCAAACAAGGTGAATAACTTATGATACTCTGCTTATAGATTTATGTGACATTGTTTCTTTTGTGTAGGTGTTGGTTCTTGTGGAGAGACACTTTGGAAACTGCCACAGATTGATTTCAAACTGAGAAACAAAATTATCATAAAAATGGAGGACAAGCAGTGGATGGGGTATCAGAGTGATGGTGAATGGTTTATAAAATGATGGTGATGGTGGTTGTATGAACTTGGATGTCTTTATACTCTGTATCTTACCTCAATTTTAAGACCAATATTTAATTTGTGGTTCTTTGTTTGGATAAGAAACAATGATTTAATCCTCTTTGAGATGACTTAAGAATTCCTTATGATGTACAAAGAGAAGACACTATAGATGTTGTTTTGTATTTGTATACCACATATTTCTTTTTCATTACTTGGTCATATCATCAGATTATATTGTTCATTATGACAAGTGGAGTGAAGATGGAGGGTTTACTGAGTAGTTGTGATAATGCATAGTGGAGTGTGGAATGGGTAATAGTGGTTATGCATCATGTTTTCCAAGATCTTAGTAAATTAAAAAGATTTGTACCAATTTGACCTCAAGTTACCCTTGTTTTGAATTCTAATAAATGTTGAAGTGGAAACTGTGCAGAACAGGATGAAAGATCTGTGGAGCCACGATGTGGACTACTGAAATTTGAAGATGAAGTGGAGAAACACTGAGAACTGATGGAAATTGATGAAAACCGAAGAGAACATAAGTTGATTTGCTGAAGAGAAAAAGAACTCGATGAAGATACTGGAGATACCGCTAAGAATATGAAGATATGGAAGGGATATGATGATTTCTTCACCCCCAAACCCAAGAGTTTACATGTCCTCATGCAAATTGCTACAAACTTTCTGATACCAATTTGATAGCCGCTAAGAACAGAATCTAAGAGGTGCTAAGAAATTGTGGGCACACAATTTATGAGTACTAATCCTGAACATAGAGAAAGAAGATCATAAGATCATGAAAATACAAATTGATCATAACATGAATTACATCTAATGCCACATTCTTTTAAAAATTTCCAATAAATATTTGATGACAATTAGCATGAATGCATGAAAATTGAGCAGTTTTCAAAAATCACTTGTGAATATTCCTCCTCTTTGTATAACCAACTTTTTTGTTCTATAGAAGAGATTTCTATTTCCTTTCTTACACAAACTTCATCAAAATATTAGCATCACTTATGCTCAGAGAGTCTTGTATAAATTGGAGTAGGGATTTTGTTCTTCTCCTTTAGAAAGGAAAATAAAAGAGTATCAACAGTCTCAACAAATGAAAACCCCATAGTAAACCAGTCAACGCTTTTCACTCTCAAAAGATTTACAGTCATTTAAGTAATAAAGATAAATTTCACAATTGAGTTTATTATGCTTCTAAGATCATGGTCCCACTCTTAAGATAATACATCTTAGATATAGTATGAATTGGATGATCAGGTCTTAAGGTCAACTTAGGGTTATTCTCAAATGGAAAATAGACGAACTTTATTTATCCTTTAGTTCAACCATGCATGCTTCTTCTTAATGATTTACAAAAGTATATTGTTCATACAAACAAATATAGATTAGGCATATCAAAATCAGAACCCATTGCCAGCAAGCTTGTTCAGTACTCCAATGGGGTAATTTTGACATCTAAGAAATATCCTCCCCAGGCAGAATGCCCCATTTCCCATGAGCTTTTTCAGTACCCTGATGGGTTTTCCTAGCCATACCACAGGCTGGTACCCGCTGCCATCAAACCTATTCAGTATCCCGGCAGGTTAGCCTCTTACACCCATTTTCCATCAAAGGCTCTTGTCCCAAACTTTGCCCTTAAGATAAAATTTATATATTGCATTCACTTGGGTGAATGGGGAAACATCTTTGAAAACCTTTTTACAAGATGGGATAGTATTGGGTTGGAAGATATTTTATAGATTTCCCATAAAAGATTGTTCTCATGAAAAATAGACTTATGTATTGAGATTAGTCCAAATACATATCATCGTCAAACTTACTTAATGTGTGGTGGATGAGGCCATGAGATAATGACCTAAAGGTTCCTCTAGTCCTCAAGTTCATCTTCTCCATATAATTATGGTAGAGTTCCCATGGGTAGAAACTCCATGCACTCTCCTGCTACTCTTTAATAAGGATTCTCTATTGACCAACTTTGAGATTAGATCAATTTGTACTAGCTGCCTATGGGCCTCATAATATGGACTTTTAACTTTATGTAATCCCATAGCATAATCAAAGACGGGGCTATGAGTTACTGCTATAATAAATGATCTGAAATTTTGTATAAAGAATGAAAATGAAATCTCTTGAAAATGATTGGTTGTGACAAAAAGTCTTGGGTTTGATTAATTGAACTCTTTTCTTTTTAGTTTTGCATTATTAATGATTACCTAAACTGTAAATTTATGCAAGGAAAACAGTTCAGAAAATAATAAAGAAAAGCTAGTAAAGGTTAGAGAGTAGTCTTCAGAGAAACAAATTTTAAGAGAGTAATAGAAAAAGGGATTCAGTTGTTCCGAAACAATCTTAGGTAACAAAAGATCAAAATAAGAGACATTTTTTATGAAACAACAGAACCAAAAGAAATGAAATTTCTTCCTTGAATTAGTCATGAAGATGTTCTCCAAATCCAACCAAAAATATAATGCCTGTAAAACTCCAACAAATCGTCATGGCCTCATTTACTTAGAAAATTTTGAAAAATATTTATCAGATGAAAACATATTAAAAACGATGTCGCAATAAACCATATGCAACATTTATTCACCTATTCTCTATCCTACCTTAAAAAAAAAACCTTTTCAAGTATACGCGTACTTCCAATGCAACCATGTGCGTAAGAGGATTACAAATATACTCATATTCAAGTTTGAAAAATATTCTTTAATAAATACTAGAACATGAGGAACCAATTTTTTCGAATGTTATGATGTGAAGAGTTGTTGAAGAAAAGAGTGGTATTGTTTCAATCTGATAGTCATCTGGAACCATAGCTCAATGTATTCTTGGTATTCTTGGTTCACTTTCTCATTTAGACCACTCTACATGTTTTCCTCTATCATGCCATGCATATCATCTTCTTTCAGATGGTTTGTCTCTTGAATGCATACAAGATCTGGTGATAGGCATGTCAAGAAATTCTTGATCTCAGGTTCTAGTGGTTTCTCTCCATTGAATGATTCTCTGGTCTCCTCTACAGGGTGGAAACGGTGATAAGAGGAGGATTCTATATCTTCTTGTGGATGTAGCTCATGGAACTCTTGTTCTTTTATTACTTCTGGAGATGCAAATAGGTTTTTGAATATTGTCAATATTCGCTCTTCCTGAGAGGCAGAGATCCCAGCTGCAGTTAGGATTTGAGAGAGTTCTTCCAAATTCTTGTTCATTATTGAATCTTTGTTGTTGGCTGATGGGTCCTTTCTCACACATGGATTAGGGGTTCTTACAGCACCCAAAAACTTTTAAAAATCCTAAATAAATGAAAAGGAAGTGAACTGAAATCAAATGTAAGCAAACCAATTATATACTCGAAGTGCCAGCGTGCTACTAGGACCCTGTTGTCACCAAGTTAGCTTCTCTTCTCTCTCATATATATATATATATATATATATATTGCTAATGCTAATAAAACACAAATTCAAACTACTTAAAGGAAGAGGACAACCTAACTTTGGAGAAACCCCACTAAAGTGGATGTGTGGGCTCTTCCCTCGCGTCTTATCGTATTCTCTCTGCCCTTAGGTCGTCCTTAAAACCACCCCACACTTGCAGGAAAAAAAACACACTTGCATGAAATGAACAATCAAGGCTTTGGAGAAATAAAAGCAACTTACCTATGCTCTAATCCCTTTAGCACGTCCCCGGCAATGGCGCCAAATGTTGGGCTAAATATATGCACTATTAATTCCCAACATTAAATTATCAACCAGGGCTTGTAAGCTTCGAGGTGCAAGCACAGGAAATGCAGGATTGGAGCCTAGTCTAGCCTAATCTAAAGTCGGCGACAATATGAACAAACTGAGCAAAGTAAAAAAAAACTACAAGAAATTAACACTAAGGATTCATCACCGGGACATAGAAATAACTTAGTGCTATAAAGACTTAGATCACAGTCTTTCATGCACTCAGGGTGATGTTCTTGTGATTAATTGTGAGTAGCTTACTTGATTTTCATGCCCTTCAATGATTATTTCCTATAGCGGATCCACACTTAAATGCAATAAAAGAAAGAAGCAAACAGAAATGAATTCAATTGACAGGAAATAAACTAACACCTTAGGTAGAAGCCCAACGCAGGGAGGCCATATCTCACAGGTTAGACCTTTAATATTTCCCTTTGGTGATTAAAACTACAAGAAATTAAAGTGCAAGAATCCAAAGTACAGGAAATAAAAACTAAGAACATGAAGTAAAGTACAGGAAAGCTATGGGAAGTCCAAATCGAAGCAAACTAGCAAAAGGAAATCAAACAAATAGAAAACGAAACTCATTTCAAACTATGTGAATGAAATGAAATGTGCATGAAAGAACTGAACCTAAAACACACAAAGAAAACCACACAAACTATAGGAAGAGGCAAGTTGAATTTAAAAGCAAGCAATCAAACTGGATTCAAACAGTATATGAAATCTAAAATCAATATATTTCCACAATCAAGTGCATCAATCACAATGAGCAAGCATGGAAAGCAATGAAAAGGAATGGGAAGAATGGCAATGCAGAAATACAAAGTGGAAATAAGTGGAATGCTTATGCAATGGAAAGGAATATCAACTCTGTAAAAGAAGCTAAAAACAGAATGCTTATTAAAAATGTTTAGTCATATATAAAATCAAAAGAGGAAAAGAAGGATAGGTACTCTCTGCAAACTGGGAGCTTCAATGTAAAACACAAGAATCAAAGAGTAATTGAGAAGAATATGGACTTTTTCAATTGATGAAAGAGATATATTTAAAGCACAATCAATTAAACAAAAGTTAATGTGTTGAATAAGTTGAGAGCAGGGCGAGTTCCTTGTGGGAACAATCAATAAAGTTGTGTAATTTAATGTGCATTCATCAATCAAGGAATGAGTACATAAAAAGAGAGGACAATTCTTTGTCATGAAATGTAATTGCAGTGTGACTGGGCATTGATTCCATACTTGGAGAATGTTAAGAACCAAATATCAATATAGCATAGAAAAACCTCAGAAAAAGTACTCAACGCCTTGAAAAAGAGATAATTTCAGATAATAAGCCTCTTCGAGGGGGCAACCTCCTTTTACCCCATTTAAATGTTCAAGTACAAGATG
>ML818956.1:53169-71343 GCA_009831015.1 Picea engelmannii | reverse complement strand
TAGTTCTAGTTTAATTCTTGTTAATACCTTTATTGTTTTCTTTCTAACCTTTTGCATTACAGCTGTCATGACTAGAAGAGCCCAACTAGGCATGTAAGTGCTCACTTTTTGCTCACACATCGACGAAAAGAGCACGAACAGGGGGGGTGAATCAGTTGTTATTGTGCTTAAACAATTTTAAGTCTATTAAACCATTCTTAATCTTTCTTCAAGTGATCATCAATATTATATAGCATATGGACAACATAAATAATGAGCATCATTCACACATAAGATATACACAAAGACATATTTTCATGAGGAAACCCATAAAGGGAGAAAACCTCTTTTTCTTCGAAATGATAAGCAGTCTTTTAAGTTCTATACATCATCTACGTTTGAGCACCAAATCAAAGTGAGGCTACTACCTCTATTTTAAAATCTCCAACTTGTCGAGAGAACCAACTCTCTGGTTTCTCTAGAACTAACTAGAAGGAAGCACCCACTCCCTGAGTGTTCTAGCAACGACTGGATGGAAGCACCTACTTCCACTTATACAAGCACCAACTTGTTTGAGAGCACAAACTCTTTGGTTTCTATAGCACCCACTAGAAGGAAGCACCAACTCCCTGAGTGTTCCAGCACCGACTGGATGGAAGCACCTACTTCCACTTATACAAGCACCAACTTACATATAGAAAACTCTGTGTTTTCCCAAGCACCACCCTACCACCCTGTTTTCTAGCCACAACTAGATGGAAGCTACAACTCCAAATATTCAAGCACCAACTCGAACATCAGAGGACCACAGTCCTCCCTAGTACCACCCTACCTCCCTGATTATAAATAAATGATTTAATAACCAACAACACAGATAAATCGATTCTTACCACTTCTTCTCTGTTCTGTAAGTCTTGTCTGCTTCTAACTGTTCTGCAATTCTTCTCTTCCTCTGTCTATTCTACAATTCTGCTCTGCTTCAAGTTGTTTTGCAGTTCTTCTCTTGCTTCTATCTAATTCTCATCTGTTACTCATCTCTGATTTTTATCTCACACTATGCATACTTTCAGTCTCACACTATGCATACTGTAATTTTCCCTTTCTTACAGTTCAACTCATTTTTCATTCAGAACGACCAACCACACACAATCACTGTGTGTTTCATTTATACACTACAACCCCTTCAGTTACCCCTCAAATCCTTAGAACAATGCTTCAGCAACTGAAACACCAACCATCCGAGAACCATGATTTGGTTCTGCTAATTGAATCGTAACTGAACAATTAATCTTTAAGAGCAACAGTAGCCCTTCGATCAGATTTCCAAGTATCCAACACCATTGGATTACAAGCACAGCGTCTCGCGCTGATTTCACCATTTCACATTTCGGCATTTCAGAATTTTGGCATTCCTGTGGTGAAGAGTCTCGACTCTTCATGTTACAATCACCGAAAATATCTGAAGGTATTTCGGCATTTCAGCATTTCTGTGATGAAGTGTTTCGACACTTCAAGTCACGAACTCTGAAATGATCTGAAGGTATTTCAGCGTTTCGCATTTCGGCATTTCAGCATTTCTGTGATGAAGTGTTTCGACACTTCAAGTCACGAACCCTGAAATGATCTGAAGGTATTTCAACGTTTCACATTTTGGCGTTTCGACATTTCTGTGATGAAGTGTTTCGACACTCCAAGTCACGAACCCCTAAATGATCTAAAGGCATTTTGACGTTTCGACATTTCTGTGATGAAGTGTTTTGACACTCCAAGTCCCGGTATCCGAAACCCCGAAATGAGTCAAATCAATGGTCCACAATCTTGATGATTCGACGGTCCAGATATTTTCATGATCTCGCAACTTCACAGGCTTTCATCATGCCTGATCAACGGTCCATGATCTCCCTTTGATCAACGACTCAGATTAAGTCGTGGTTTTACATTTTGTGATTTCATCATTCTTGTCGTGAGTGTCCTTGACACCTCCAACTCCTGGTATCCAAAACTCCAAAATGGAGTTTAGCTTCTGATCTTGCCATGCAATCATCATTGTGCTGTTGGTCTTGCCACTTTCTCTTGTTCGTCATCGTCAGGCTGAGATTTCCATCAATGACAAACATAATACTCTGCCTTCTGTCTGCCCGTAATAAATACGCCAACAATCTCCCCCTTTGGCATTGATGGCAACCTTGAAGTCACTACTCATAATATCCTTACCATTACACTTTCTCCCCCTTTGACATCAATGTCAAAGAAGTAACACACTCCCCCTGAGTTGTTGCAGTACATACTCCCCTTATCAACTATGAGAAACATAGAAATACAACAGATATTAAATAAGTACTCCCCCTGATCAGGTGAACAGATTAGACAAAAGAATTTATAACCCCCAACTTTTGACAAAGATATCCAAAAGGGGTCGCTTCTAACGGTTTAGTAAAGATATCATCTATCTGTTCTGTGGAAGGAATATAATTCAGCTGAACAATTCTGTTTGTAACTTGTTCTCTGAGAAAATGGTATTTTATTGGTATGTGCTTAGATTTTGAATGAAGTACAGGATTCTTAGAGAGACTGATGGCATTGGTGTTATCACAGTGAAGTGGAATGGTATCAGTGTAAGTTACCTTCAAATCTGCAAGAGTTTGTATCATCCATAAAATCTGAGTGCAGCAAGTAGTAGCAGCAATGTACTCTGCTTTTGTAGTTGATAAGGAAATAGATCCATGCTTCTTACTAATCCATGCTACCAACGAGTCACGCAGGAAGAAGGCACCTCCACTGGTGTATTTCTCTCATCCACACAATTTGCCCAATCTGCATCTGAATAAGTAGTTAACTGAAAATTCTGATTTCTGGGATACCACAGACCATAAGTCATTGTTCCCTTCAAGTATTTGAATATCCTTGTGACAACTACCAAGTGACTTTGTTTAGGAGCTGACTAATAACGACCTACCATTCCAACATCTTGCATTATATCAGGACGGGATGCTGTGATGTACAGAAGACTTCCTATCATTGATCGGATGTCCTTTGATCAACATCGGGTGACATATCATCTTTACTGAGCTTGCAACCAACCACCATAGGTGTACTAACAGGAGAGGAATCCTCCATCTAAAATTTCTTCAACATCTCTTTCAAATATTTTTCTTGAGAGATAAATATTCCTGCAGAACTCTGATTTACTTGTAAACCAAGAAAATATGACAGTTCTCCTATCATGGACATCTCAAACTCTGTTTGCATAGAGTTAGAAAACCACTGGACAAATGATTCATTAGTACAATAAAAAATAATATCATCTACATAAACAAAAACAACTAGTAAATTATCACCTTCAGACTTAATGTCGAGATTGTTGTCAACGGTACCTTTCTTGAACCCGTTGTCTTGTAAAAATTTGTCCAGTTTATAAAACCAAGCTCGTGGTGCTTGTTTCAGTCCATATAAGTCCTTCTTCAGCTTGCAAACATAATTAGGATTATCTGTCAATGAGAATCCTTCAGGTTGCTCCATATATACTTCTTCCTCTAGATCTCCATTAAGAAAAGCTGAGTTAGCATCCATCTGATACACTTTAAAGTTCTTATGGCATGAATATGCAAGGAACATTCTGATGGCTTCCAATCTTGCCACTGGTGAAATTTTTTTATCAAAGTCCTGACCTTCAACTTGTGCATACCCTTTATAGACCAATCTGGCTTTATTTCTAACAACTTGTCCTTTTTCATTCATTTTATTTTTGAACTCCCACTTGGAACCTATTACATTCTTGTCTTCAGGTCTAGGAACAAGCTCCCAAGTATTGTTCTTCTCAATCTGATCAAGCTCTTAATTCATAGCTCTAATCCAATCATCATGCTAGCTGGATTCATCAAAAAATTTAGGTTCAGTCATAGATAAAAAATAAACATGAGATTGTTCTGAGTCTTTAATCAATTTCCTTCTTGTCTGAACTCCTTTATTTATATCTCCAATTATCTGATTTTCAGGATGATTCTTTCTAACAATTATGAGAGGTGGTTTCTCTTCTTTCTGTTGATTTGTGTCAGTTAGAGTATTCATATCTTCATCTGATTCAGATTCTTCTCTTTCTGATCCTTGGACCTGTTCATCTTCGTATTCAACTATATCTTATGTGCTTGGATCAACACTGCTTACATTTTTGACCAAGATTTCTTCATCAACTTTTATGTCTATACAATCAACTAGTTTATGCAGCCTCTTATTGTAACATCTATACCCTTTATTGTTTGTAGCATAACCCAATAAGATACCTTCATCATCCCTATCATCATATTTGCCAATATTTGTATCATTGTTCTTGATATAACATTTACTCTCAAAGACTTTAAAATGCTTGATTGAAGCAGGTCTTCCAAACCATAGTTCATAAGGAGTCTTGTCACTATGTGGCCTGAGATGAGATTTGTTAAGGATATGAACAGTTGTATGAATTGCTTCCACCCAATATGTCTCAGGTATGTTCCTTTCATTCATCATTGATCTTTCCATTTGTTGTACTGATCTATTCTGCCTCTCAACAACTCCATTTTGTTGTGGAGTCCTTGGAATTGTGTACTCTCTTTTGACTCCATGTTTATCACAGAACTATTTGAAGTTCCATGAGATAAACTCTCCTCCTCTATCAGACCTTACTGCCTTCAATCTTTTTCTTGTTTGATTCTTAGTTAGAGCCTTAAATGCTTTGAATTTTTCAAATGCTTCAGATTTTTCCTTCAAAAAGGCAACCCATGTCAGTCTAGAATAATCATCAATAATCAACATAAAATAATTTTCTTTTCCTGTACCTTCTTTCCTTGATGGTCCACATAAATCCATATGTACTAATTGGAGAGGTTTTTCTGTTGAAGGAAAGTTTTTAGATTTGAACTGAGTGCGAGTAATTTTTCCTATGTGGCAAGGTTTACAAACAGAATCATATGACTTTGATATCTTTGGAAGATCCTTTACTGCCCCACTATTTTTGAGCTTGATTATATAATCAAAATTTAAGTGTCCAAGTCTTCTATGCCATAGCCAACTTTCATCATATTTGCTTAAGTAACATTCTTCTTTTTCTTCTTTTAACACATAGACATTGTTTTTTGTTCTTGTCCCTTTTGCAACTAGCTGTCCTGAATTCACAGATTTTATTCTACAATCTTTAGAGGCAAAAACGACTTCACATCCTTCGTCACAGACTTGAATGACACTAAGAATATTATGTTTCAGACCTTCTACAAACAACACATCTTGAGCTTTCCCTTTTCCATTGCTCAAACTTACCATTCCTTTACCTTTTATTTTTCCTGGTGCATCATTTCCAAAGGTTACATTCCCTGATTTGCTTTCACTTAGAGTTAGAAACTTACTTTTGTCTCTAGTCATATCATATATGTTTGGAACATCCACTGTCAATATACCAGGGATTCTTTTCTCTTTGGGCTGATAACACTAGTATACACTTGTCATCTTCTTTCTTCTTCCAAATCTTGAAATTTTCAGCAGTAGGATTCAAATCTAGCTTAAAATTCCTTAAGCGACAATCTGCAGCTTTATGTCCATAGTTATGACAAATGTAACATTCAGGTTCACTAAATAATAGATCATAATGATTGTTATGCTCATAACTGTTGTTATGTTTCACCTACGTCCTTTTCCCAGCCATCGCATGATTTATAGTCTGAGGTTGTTTGTTGCTTGGTTGTCTCGATCTTTGTTGTGGAAGATTGTTATTCGTTGAATATCTTGATTGTTCTTATCTAAATCTTAAAGAACAGTTTATAGCTTTGTGACCAAAATTAGAGCAGAAAAACCAATAACCATAGAAAAAACCTTTGTACCTTGAAAAAGTCTGTCTTCTTTGAGGAGGTCGATTTCTTTCATGTCAATAATCTCTCTGATCTATAGATTCAGTTCTGGTACTTTTTCTTTCATTCCTTCTTGGTGGCTAATTCTCTTTCTTTGTTTCTGCAGAGTGATTGTTGTCAATGTTTGAGGATTTCACAAACTTGATAGGTTCTGTATTACTTGGATGATCACTACTTGATCCTTCTTCATACCCCAAGCCAGCTTTCAACTTTGGGTTTCTTTGCTGATTTAGAATAGAGGTTAATCCTTCTGAAGCTTTAATACTTGACAGATTTTGGTGATACAATGCCTTAAACTTCTCCATCTCTTTTTTGGCTTTTACTATCTCTTCTTCTAAGGATTCACACCTTGCTTTCTTCTTTGATAATTGTTGTTTCAGTATGTTCTCTATTTTATTTTCCTCTTCTAACCTTAATTTAAATAAGGCAAAGTCTTCATCAAGCTTTTTACCATTCATTTTAAAATGCATCAACAACTGTTTTTGTTTTCTCTTCTTACATCTGAGTCTGTCAATTTCTTCCAAAGCACTGATTAATTCACCTTCCATATCCACCACTACTTCTTCACCATCCATGTCACCTTCTGTGAGTTTATCATCAAGATCTCCCATAGCCATAAGCATAAATTCATTCAATTTGTCTTCACAGGATGAATCACCATCTATGTCTTCTGAGGAATTGTCATTATTTGCACACACACTTTTCTTTTTACTATATTTCTTGAATTTGTACTTCTTTTCATCATCAGAGTTCTGGTCCTTTTTCTGATGGGGACACTTAGATGAAAAATGACCTATCTTACCACAATTAAAACATTTGAAGGGAAGCTTGCCTTGATATTTTCCTGATCCTTTCTTTAACCTTCTCACAAATTTTGCCTCAATATCATCTAAATCTGAATCAGTATTCTTGTCTACTTTAAAAGATGCTTCTCTGGTAATGGATTTGTCTTTGTTGATTCTCATTTCATATGTAGTTAAAGTTCCTAGGAGTTGATCAATTGATAGAGTTTTAAGATCATTTAGTTCTTCTATTGCAGAGACTTTTGAATTAAATTTATCAAGCAAAGATCTTAAAATCTTCTGAACTAAAATTGATTCTTCAATCTTCTCACCAAGACCCTTAATGGCATTCACAAGTTCTTTAACTCTTAAAAAATACTTGCTAACTATTTTATCTTCATTCATCTTTAGTTGTTCAAACTTCAACCTAAATGTTTGAAGTTTGGCATCTTTTACTTTCTTATTTCCTTCATAGCTGCTAATAAGTTTATCCCACATTTCTTTGGTAGTTTGAAGATGCATCACCTTTACAAACTCGGCTTCTGCAAGTCCATTCAAGATAGCATTCATTCCCTTAGCATTAAAGATAAATTCTAACTTATCATCCTTGGAAGCTAGCACAACAGGATTTATGTATCCAGTCTCTACTACATCCCAAACATCAGCACCTAAGGCCATTAGGAATGTTCTCATTCTAACCTTCCAAAAGGAAAAAAATGTTCCATCAAATAGAGGAGGCTTACTAGTTGAAGTCCCTTTATGACTTGTCATGTTTAAGCTTACAGATCTACCTTTAAATAAAAGGAACCCGCTCTGATACCAATTGTTGAAATTACTAAGACAACTGAGAGGGGGGGGGTGAATCAATTGTTATTGTGATTAAACAATTTTAAGTATATTAAACCATTCTTAATCTTTCTTCAAGTGATCATCAATATTATACAACATATGAACAACATAAATAATGAGCATCAGTCACACATAAGATATACACAGAGACAGATTTTCACGAGAAAACCCATAAAGGGAGAAAACCTCTTCTTCTTCAAAATGATAGGCAATCTTTTAAGTTTTGTACATCATCTATGTTTGAGAACCAACTCAAAGTGAGGATACTACCTCTGTTTTACAAGCTCCAACTTTTTGAGAGCACCAACTCTCTGGTTTCTCTAGAACCCACTAGAAGGAAGCACCAACTCCCTGAGTGTTCCAGCAACGACTAGATGGAAGCACCTACTTCCACTTATACAAGCACCAACTTGTTTGAGAGCACCAACTCTCTAGTTTCTCTAGCACCCACTAGAAGGAAGCACCAACTCCTTGAGTGTTCTAGCACCGACTGGATGGAAGTACCTACTTCCACTTATACAAGCACCAACTTTCATATAGAAAACTCTGTGTTTTCCCAAGCACCACCCTGCCACCCTGTTTTCTAGCCACAACTAGATGGAAGCTACAACTCCCAATATTCAAGCACCAACTTGAACATCATAGGACCACAGTCCTCCCTAGCACCACCCTACCTCCCTGATTATTAATAAATGATTGAATAACCAACAACATAGATAAATCGATTCTTACCACTTCTTCTCTGTTATGTAAATCTGGTCTGCTTCTAATTGTTCTGCAATTCTTCTCTTCCTCTGTCTGTTCTGCAATTCTGCTCTGCTTCAAGTTGTTCTGCAATTCTTCTCTTTCTTCTATGTAATCCTCATCTATTACTCATCTCTAAGTTTTATCTCACACTGCACATACTGTCGATCTCACACTGCGCATACTGTAATTTTCCCTTTCTTACAGTTCAACTCATTTTTCATTCAGAATAACCAACCACACACAGTCACTGCGTGTTTCTTTTATACACTACAACCCCTTCAGTTACCCCTCAAATCCCTAGAACAACGCTTCGACAACTGAAATTCCAACCGTCCAAGAACCATGATTCGGTTCTGCTAACTGAATTGTAAATGAACAATTAATATTGAAGAGAAACAGTAGCCCTTAGATCATATTTCCAAGTATCCAACACCGTTGGATTACAAGCACAGGGTCTCACGTTGATTTCGGCATTTCGCATTTCGGCATTTCGGCATTTCAACATTCCTATGGTGAAGAGTCTCGACTCTTCATGTTACGATCGCCGAAAAGATCTGAAGGTATTTCGGCATTTCACATTTCGACGTTTCGACATTTTTGTGATGAAGTGTTTCGACACTTCAAGTCACGAACCCCGAAATGATCTGAAGGTATTTCGGGGTTTTGCATTTTGGCGTTTCGGCATTTCTCTGATGAAGTGTTTTGACACTTTAAGTCACGAACCCCGAAATGATCTGAAGGTATTTCAGCATTTTTCATTTCGACGTTTCAAAATTTTTGTGATGAAGTGTTTCGACACTTCAAGTTACGAACCCCGAAATGATCTGAAGGTATTTCGGTGTTTCACATTTCAGCGTTTTGACATTTCTTTGATGAAGTGTTTCAACACTCCAAGTCACGAACCCCAAAATGATTTGAAGGTATTTCGGTGTTTCGCATTTCAGCGTTTCGGCATTTCTGTGATGAAGTGTTTCAACACTCCAAGTCCCAGTATCCGAAACTCTGAAATGGAGTCAAATCAATGGTCCACAATCTTGATGATTCGATGGTCCAGATCTTTTCGTGATCTCACAACTTCATGGGATTTCATCATGCCTGATCAACGGTCCACAATCTCCCTTTGATCAATGACTCAGATTAAGTCATGGTTTCACATTTCACGATTTCATCATTCTTGTCGTGAGTGTCCTTGACACCTCTAACTCTCAATATCCGAAACTCTGAAATGGAGTTTAGCTTCTGATCTTTCCATGTGATCATCATTGTGCTACTGGTCTTGCCACTTTCTCTTGTTCGTCATCATCGGGCTGAGCTTGCCATCAATGACAAACATAATACTCTGCTTTTTGTCTGTCGGTAATAAATATTCCAACACAACCTCCTTTTACCCCACTTAAATGTTCAAGTACAAGATGATTCAAAATGAAAATGTCTCCTTGGAATATATAGGAGACTAGGAGGTATAATTACAACTAATGGCCTAAAGCCGACATAAATAAAATAACATTACTAATATAATATGCCCCAATTAAGGGGTAATGAGCCAATATTAGGGATTAACAGAGAATGAGGCAAAGAGAGGGGTCGATATGCTCTTGCAATGGCTAATTATATTATATGATTAAATCTGCAATCAATGGGCAAATCGTGTTGAAGGGAAAAGAGCAAATATGGAAGAGAAAAGTTAAGCATATGCAGCAAATAAGACAAATCTGTTTTTTTGTGTGTTTTATTTTATACGTGAATGCAAACAATAATATGTTAGCATACTCTGTTTTATAATGTTTTGGACAGTAAGAAATTAATGGGTGATTTGAATGGTAGATTTGATGGGAAAATTGGATGGCAAATCAATGATGAAGGAGATAAATGCAATGAGGGATTGTCCATAGTCTATTCATCATAAAAACAGAGCACGGGAAGAATACACATAAATATAAGCACGCAAATGTGATAGGAGAGAATGCTAAATAAATTCAAAGCTCAATGTGATAATGTATTCAATTGGGAGGTTTACAATATGAGTTCTAATTAACATAACCACTGCAAAACTAAAAGTAGAATTCAAAGCACACAATCCAAACTATAAATGAAATTCTAACCTTTAAACAAATTGAACAATAAAAGAAAAATGCATAAATGAAATGCTAATTACTTAAGATACAAATGGAAGCATTCTTACCAAGTTTAGGGGCCCTACACAACATGTAATATGTTGCTAAAAAGAAGTCAATCCCCTTGAATGCACAAAACACCAATTCTTTATTCCATCAAACTCGGAAATTACAAAAAGGAAGATCACTCTCACAATAGCGTTCTGACATTAAATACAAATGAATGAATCCTCTTTCAAGCCTATGAATCCTTTTTTATACATAAGAAACCATTGAAGAGTGGATGGGACTGAATCCCAAAGCTTTGATTTCAAAATTTACAATTTTAGATAAAATCCCCAAATCTGGGTTTTTCACCAAATATGACAAATTCAGGTTAAAGATCCTTCCTTATTTTTTAAACCATTTCGAACTTTGAAAACCTGCTTGCTTATTACTCAATTTTCCATATTTAAGGCAAAACCCATATCTTAGAATTTCGACATATGCCTTCATATGCACATAAATCGAGGTGCAAGTTGGCAGTTTGAGATTTTCATTAATTTCTGCATAATTGTTCCCCCATGAGATGGAGTTCCACACATGTGATATGGGTGAATTTGACACACTTTTTCGCATGCCGACATCGCTCTCGACAAAACCCATGTCCCCGATTTTCCTCTAGAAGCATGCCAAATTTTCGACTATAATCCAGTACCGGATGGTTGTTGATGTCGGTACCAGATGACCTGGAACGTTCTGGTACCAGATGGTTTCTGTAACATTCTAGTACCAAATGAGATGAATTGCAAGTACCGGATGACCTAAATTGCAAGTACCGGATGACATGGAGTGTTAGTACTGGATGACATGGAGTGTGAGTACTGGATGACTATGCAGGCTCATAAACCATCACTAATAAAACATGGAAAAACCTTCTTTGATCACTAAAAACATAGGAAATAATGATGTATTAACCACAATGGATGAATAACAAGAGATAATGGAGGTTTATAGTGTAATTAGGAATATAGTATAGGTGAAATGCGGGAAAAAGATATTATGATGAATGCATTTGCATGGTGGAAAATATGACAAAACTGGAGCCCAACAATTACCATCCTTGTAGCTCTGAACTTCCCTATGCAGACTTCTCATAGTGACAGGCTCTTGCTTATCTCTTCTTCCATTTGACTTTGTCTCAGCATTCCCCATGTTGACATGCAGACCTTTGATCTATTCCTCATGGTTGTAATATCCTTGAGCATCTTCCATGACTCCAGTCCTCATATAAGAACTAAAGTTTCTTTTGTACCTCTAATTCTCCAAGAGATGTGCATATAATACTTACTGTTAGAAATATGCATAGCATAAAACATTTCATCATATAGGATACAGGTTATTTCTTCATCAATATATGAAGGACATATTGCACCAGTTCAAATTTTGATTTGCTTGATGCATTCCTCCCTGAAACAGCTTCCCAACAACTGAAACCTTACCCAAAATCGAGCTCTGGTTTGAAATTTATAGCCTTCGAAAGTTTTTCGAGGCATCTTTGTCCAATGGCCATCCCCTTTGCCATGTGTCTTCGCCTCTCTCATGTTATCTAACATGGCATGGTCATGACCTAGGTTATCATCCCCTGACGATGACGTGCCTATGGGTTGCAAGAATATCTTCCAGTCTTCACGAGTATCGGGCCTTCAGCCCTTCGATATTCTTATACTGGTCTACAAACTTCCTCGGAGTTCTGAAGTCCAAAGGACTCTTTCCACTCATGTATCTATGGTGGAGATTCAATCCACCCTTGGATCTGACGATTGAGGTTCATCTGTGCTTAATACATAGCTTAAACTTGACAAGGGGGGGATCCCACACTTAATTCGCGACCAAACTCACGACAACACACAGAACTACCCAGACACACCACATCATCATGGCGTACATTCCCTATCCAACAGAGGTTGGACACCACACATCGGGATTTCGTCACTTCGGCACTTGGCACTTCGGTGTTTAATGCACCATCCCATATCCTTGAATCTCCTAGAGTCCTGAAGTTCCGAATTTCTGAAGTTATAGAATTCCCACCACGTATTTCAACCTTCGACGCTTCGACATTTAACACATCTTCCTATATCTTCGAATCTCCCGGAGTTTCAAAGTTCCAGAATTCCCCACTACTTACTCTAGCCTTCGACGCTTCCAGATATTCTTACCCCTTGAACCTTACATTTCCCATAGTAAGGCTTCACCGAAGTGTTTACACTATCCTTCCACTAGTTGATCGAATGATCGAGAAAATTTCCCAACGGTCCCTTGATAAATGGTCCACAATGTCTCTAAATTCCTCTCCTTGATCTGACTATTGGTGGAATTCCGCCACTTCAGGATTTCGCGAGTTCGCGACCTTTCCCATTCTTAACCCATTTAAGTCCTTAAGGTTTACCTACCGAGTAGGTCATAAAGCAGGGATGACTACTTGTTGTCGGTTTATGGTACCTCTTACTCTATCCTTCCACTATGCCTAATCTAACGGTCGAGAAGGGTCCCAAAGGATCCTTAGATCTACGGCCCGCATTACTTCGCGACTTCAGCATTCGAGGATTTCGGTCGTTCAACACCTTTTTACTCCCGAAGTGGGTCAACACCAAACTTGACTGTAGTGTATATCCAATGGTCAGAAGATATTCTGAAGATCCTTAGATCTAAGGCTCACGTTACTTCACAACTTCGGCATTCAGGGATTCTGGTCGTACACCTTTTTACTCCTGGAGTGGGTCAACGTCAAATTTGACTGTAGCGCATATCCAACTGTCAGGAAGGATTCTGAAGGTCCTTATATCTATGGATTGCGATACTTTGTGACTGAAAATCTGGTTAGGGTTTAACGATAGGGTGAATCCCATGACAAGGATAGGAGATTGTCAGTTGTCGATCAAACTCTCTGGTAACTGCGCCAACAGGTTGCCTTTGGCAGGATTAGAGTGTTTTGAAGTTCCAACATCCCAGGGTCCCGAACCTTCGAAGTCTCGAAGCTCGGAAGGCTTATCCCTCTTTCACAACCCTTGATTTAATCTTGGTCATTGATCCCATCAACCTTCCAAAAGGTTGAATCCTTAGGAATTTTTAAATTTATCATGATGAATCTCAGTCGTCAATCATAAGATCAAACACGATCTCAACCGTCGATTCTCCAAACTGCCTATAACTCTACAGGCATCCATTAAAACTTGAATTTTGACCATTCCAGGTCGAATTTTGATCTGCAACTTCACCGCTCTACTCCATTAACCCTCTCAAACCATCTGAAGTTTGAAAAATTCGCATTTCACTCAGGAAATTAGGGATTTCTCTCTAAAATCTTGTTTTCCCCCCAAATCAGTCACAGACAAAATCTGTAACAACGAATTTCACTAATTCACAGCCATCTTGGCTCATACAAGGTCGGTGTTTGAACCCAAATCTATGATACCATAATGTAATCCCCCCCGGCCCATCTAAAGGACATTACAGTGCAGAATACTCTTAAAAATGAAATTTCTGCTAACTAATTAACTAATTTACTGTTAGCCCATTTCCTGTAGCTTTCATCTACGAATTAAAACATATTTATCTATTGTCTACAACCATAAAATAGAAGCATATACAACATGCTAATAATCAACATGAAAAGCATCTAAACAACTCATTGCAACAACATATAAATCATTCTCATTTCCACAGATTTCATGCACAACAATTAAACACATAATTTAACACAAGAGAAAGATAAAACACTTATCTTTTCACAACAGGAAACCAACTTCTTTGGACGAGTGTTCCACCCAACCATAGACTGATTTTTCCCAATCTCAACAGTCAGTCACACACGAGCTAAGGGTAGCAATCCACAAAAGAGGGTGGTCTCTCATAGTCCACTCGCAACTCATAAAACTCTCAACCCAACTGATATTCTCCTACAACTATCCTGATTTTCCATCAGCTATCTTCCTCTTGGCTTGTCCAACCCAAGGAATGTACCCCCTCACCAATCTCATTCCCTTGGGTGTACCATTCGTTTATCAGGGTCTCTCTAGTACATTCAGCTAGGAATATCTCAGTCGAGAACTCAAGGGAAATTGTATCTAGGAAAACTATTAGCAAACCAACAACAACCACTTGTTTTTTTATTGCAACTCACCTAGGAGTTCACTCTTCAAGCCTGACAACCTGGATCTTCAATTTTCCATCTCCAAATCATTCCAATTATGCTCCAGCTTTCTTTATAATTCGCCCTCCATGGTTGCATTAGCTTCAAGTTTTTTTTCTTGCTCTCCTCTTACTCTCATGCCCAAAGCTTGACTAACTAAAATTGTTGTCCCCCAACCCATACAAATTTCCTCTCTTTGGATTTCCTTTCTTCAGTCACACTCTTCCCCAAGATAATTGTACTCAACCCCCATGTGACCAATAACTTTTGGTTGTGACCACTCACACCCACCCTCTTACATGTATTCAATGATTGGCTTTGGGAACACTCAATTAGAAATGGGAAGGTTCATATGCAAATAGAAAATTTAGGAAAATGGGTTAAATCAATATACATGGATATTTCCCTCTTGGACCCCTCCTGGCCATTATCCTAGACACTCCCCCCTCTTATGGATTAATTCAGCCCCCATCTCTTGTACATGTCCCCTTAGCAGCTAGAATCACATTTTTATTAATAAAATAAGGAAATACAATTCACATATTACATATCTTGGCCGTAGCCACATATCATATCTACATAAGCGTTAATTAAACTGGGGATTATAGTGGGGATGTTACAACTTTTTTTATTTCTAAAAATGCCAACAAATCTAAGTGTACTTAATTTAGAGTTTGAACATCAAAATAGTCAAGTAACTGGTATAATGGTTGCTGAAATTCTCCATTATGTTGGAGTTGAGAATAGAGGAGAAAATGGATCCCCAAAAACTGAGAGGTGATCCATAATTCTGAGTGTCGGGGCTTTAGATAAACACTCTTGTTTATCTTTCCATCAAACATTGCTTCACAAAATTTGCAGATTTAGGCATGGGCAAAGAAGAGTGATCATTGCCTTACTTTCATCCGGTGGCATGACTCTAAAAGAAACTTAAAGGAATTTTTCACAAAGACTTCACCAGAAGAAAGAAGGTCATAAGGATTGTTATATAAATTGAGTACCAATAGCTGTAAAAAATCCTATCAAACCACAAGTATAACACACTACTTCCTACCCTTCTGTGGTTTTTTATGGTAAATAGGTACCAGGCCTAACTTTACTCTTAGATTCAAGATATAATTAGCCTGGATCTGAAATTTCCAGCAAATATCTTCAAGTTTTTCATCATCCTCTTTGATGTCATTACTCAAAACTTCAAAATCTCACTAGAGGATGTAGCATCCCTTGGGCAATCAAGTAGGCATTATCCCAACTATTTCCAATGCTTAAAAATCAGAAAGGGAAAGCATGTTAGCCTTGTTTTCTTGAAGAAAAATGAAGGAAGAATATTTCCATGCATGCTCTCAGTGTATACATCATCAATTGGGTCCTGCATTGTTACTTGTTCTGGAGTTGTTTATGAGCATAGGACCTACATAAAATACATGTAGAAGAAACCAACAAAGGATTACAATCAGAAATAATTGTTGTAATATTGTGGAACCACTCAGGAATTAGGGAAATTCCATCAAATTTTGAAATATGATATAATAGAACAACAATGGAAGATACTCCAGGAATCTCAGCGAAATATGATAACACATTGATGGAGATACTAGTCTTGCACTTTCTGGATACATTTTTGGCTACTTCAAGGTTTGGAAAGAGAATTTTGTAGCTTGTGCTTCATAATAATATTCTCAAAACGCCCTGATGTATGTAGGAAATCTTGGCATGGGGATATATTCTTGACATGGTCCTATTTTAACCCTTATTGAAGCACTCCCTTGGTCTCTTTATTGGCACTTATGTTGAGGTTGGTTACACTTGGGAGACCAAGGCATTTATCTGTTAAGGAGAGGTGCCACTTGGAGGGTCCATTGGCACATGTGTTGAGGTAAGAGATATTTCTTTTATGTTGGAAACACCCCCTCTCTTCGTGCATTTAATGGATCATTGTGATGACTTAGCATGGGGGTAGACTAGTATTTTTTATTTGACTCCCTACTCTATCAATGTAATTGTTTACACATGCTTTAAGGATCAATTTAAACTTTCACCTTGGAGGTTGAGCTTCATGGCTCATATTTTGAGGTCTCCTTGGTGAGATAAGGTGGTTATAAAAACTTGGCACACATTCCCATGATATTCTGAGGAACCATTTTCCTTGGATGTTATAACCTATGCCTTGGGCATTGTAACCCCTACCTTGGGCATTGAAGCATTTCCTAGGGTGTTTTGATATCGCATAGGGAATTTTGGCATGCATTGGGAATTATGAACCTGCCCAGGGCATTATGACCTGCACTGGGAATTGTGACATGTGCTATCATGAACATCCACCTCTTGAGGAGCTATTTTGGGGTTTCTATTGCTTATTTTTTATGGGTCTACAAGTGTCATTAGAGGAGTTTGTTATAAACTTGTTCATTGATCACTGATGAGACATCCTATTCATCATGAAACATGTGCCATTTTGATGGTTTGTTACACATGATTTGATGGTGGTTATACTTTGGAGCATGATCTTGGAGTACGTGTGCCAGACTTCTCTTGCGTGCTCCATCTATTAAGGCCACGTTGCATTTATTTTCATGATGAGGAGGAGGATGTCCACATATGGAGGGTATTCACTTGATATTTCACGATGTTGGAGTTGCTTCTACCTTGGGATGATGCCACATGCTATATAGAGAATTCATTTCACACTCTCCATTGCATTTCGTGGGACGACCTAGCCATTGGAGGCCACACATATGGCTAGAGTTAGTTGTTTGGCAAACATTTTGAGGATCTAGTTATGGATCGATTTGATTTGAGGAGATCATGCATGAGGAAGCACCATATCTCTAGGAGATAGATGCTAACTAACTCCATTATTTTACTATTGTTTGACTTGTCTATTGGAGGTAGTTACTTGAGAGATTTATTGTATTGTTTTCATTGGATATTTTATTGTAACCTCTTGGAGGAAAATGTGGATCTCAACAAATCTTTGCTACTTTTAGTAAGAAAGTTGTTGAGAGGGTTATTTTATTGTTATTCCTTGGAGGAATAATGGATCTAGGAAAACAAATATTTGTTTATTGTAAAGGGAGATAGAGTTAAACCTGTATAATGGTTTACCATTTCCACTTGTAAGGTGTGAGTGAAAAATCTCCCAAGCTTTGGAATACAATTGTTTTACCTTTGTCTAAACTATTTTGTAATGTATGTACAACTTTGCTACATGTGTGGTAGATATTCTTGGTTCATATTGGTATCTTTTATTGCAAGTTTGGATTGTCAAATTTGATTTGTCACTTATTTGGAATAAGTAACCATAAACCTTATTTGTCACTTTATTTTAAAGATAAAAAGCACATGCTTGTAAGGGAAGACAATAAAGGAGTGTTTGAAGAATTGGTTCTTGAAAAAATAACACAAAGGAATATAGTTGGCCAAAAATGATAAATATTTCAAGAAATATTACTATTGGCCTTCGAATGTGCATCTCAAGTTAGGAAATGTTTTTGAAACCATAAAATTCCCCACAAGTGCTTGAGATTATTTCAATGGTGCTGGCCAAGGGTAACAAACATTTTGTGGCATAGGAGGCACTTTATTCCTAAATTATTTATATATTATACATTTCAAAGCAGGTTGTTTTTAGGAGGGTCACGGGGGATGTACAA
>ML818954.1:45665-62738 GCA_009831015.1 Picea engelmannii | reverse complement strand
CATGATTTAGGGTTTTGGAAAGCTATAAGGGAAGGGTCAGTGGTCTAATTCATCATTATGCAGATTATGACTTGTCATTGAGGAGAAGAGGTGCATCTCAAGAGAGATAGTTCAGTGTATTCTAGGAGGAAGACACCAGTTGGTTGATTTTGGTGTTGAAAGACACACCCTAGTCCCCAGGAAGATCATCCAGGTCTTCCATCATTCTTCATTGATTCTACAGTGCTCCCATATTCCAGGTATTATCTTTTAGTTGCTTATTTGTATTCCTACAAAGATCCTTTTGTCTTTTGATCTAGCTGAGTGTTGTTATTTTATTCAATCGCAGTTGCTTATTTGTATTCTGGCTAAGATCCTTTGTTTGTTGATCTAGTCGAGTATTGTTAGTTTATTCAGCGGCATTCGACCATTTTGTAATCCAAAGAGATATCATAATACAAACTTTGTAGTCCTTTTTCACGTTTATTATTTGTATGATCGTTTATATGTTGTAAACCTTTGATCCTACACACACATTAGCAGTGTTTCCTAGACTAGAAAAGTTAGGAACATTACAAAAGAGATCTCTTGGTGTCTCTCCTTTCTAGATAGTGTATGGAGTTGAGGCCATCTTTCCCTCTCAACTCGCCTTACCTGTGGAAAAAATATTCCAATACTATCAAGGAGAACCATATGATATGATCAAAAGAATACAACAGCTGGTAGAAGTGTAGCAGACGAGGGAGCAACTACTGGACAAAGCCCATAACCATCAACAAAAGATCAAGCAGGATTTTGACAGAAAAGTAAGGAAAGAGGATTTCCAACTAGAATATCTAGTACTCAAGTGGGATACACCTAAACAAGATAATGGAAAGTATGGTAAATTTGATGCCTTATGGATTGTCCCCTTAAATGTTTCTGAGGTTTTTTCAAATAACACTTACAATTTGTAGGATTTGGAGGAGGCTGAAGTTTTTGGTAGCCCTATAAATGGGAATTTTCTGAAGAAGTTTTTTACTTAAGCCATGAATGGATTCCCATGTCATTGTAAATATCATTTTTGTTTCATTTTTGGTTACTATAAGTGACTCCACAACCCACCACTAAGGCATTGAAGCTGGAAAAAGGAGTTCTTAGAGCCTCACAGGGAGGTCTCTATACCCCATGGAGCCTATATGTTAACACATCAATTTTCCACCTGCTTCACAGGAATCAAACAGTGATTGAGATTTACCCTTAGGAGCATTATGGTGTAAATTACATGGCATTATTCCCATGATTTCCACAGGAAGAATGAAAATGTTGAGGTCTGAACAGCTCAAGCACCCTCAAAATCCAGTCAAAGGATGTGTTTTCGACCCCTTGGTGAAAAAAATAAAAAAACAAGAGGTTAAAAACCCACTTTGTTGGATTTATCGTAAGTCAAGGGGGGTTAATTTCATGTTTTGGAACGTTGTGACTAAAGCACGTACAAATATGGGTGGTTGAGCATAACGCGCTTAGATATACGATCGAAGGTCCATATCGAACCCCCCCGACCTTCTACCTTTAACGAGAGGGGGGGTCTGAGTTAGTGGTTTTCGAGCACTAGCCCCCAACTAACCTAGTTCCTCCTCATCAACTTGAACCCTCCCCCCCCACACCAAACCACTAACTGCCTACCCTCCCCTTCAAGCTATCCCGCTTACCACTCGCCCATACCACTATTGCCTCCCATCGACACCTGTCTTCCACTCAAAATTTCCCCACCTACCACATATCCCTTTTCACTTATGCTTCTCATGTCCTCACTTTTGTCCTCCACTCATAATTCTCTATGCCTACCACTGCTTCCCTTTCCCCCCTACTCCTCTCACTTCCCTACATCTATCTCTCAATTCGCCTCCACCTATGCTGGTGTCCCCACTTTCTATGCCACCTCTGCCTCTCCTTCTGCCACTTCAGCCTCATCCTAGCCTCTTCTCCCCCCCAATCGCTTCCTTCCACATGATCTTCTCTCACTCGTTGTGCCATGAAAGTTTGTGCCAAGCACTTTGCTCCACATCACCCCTGCACATACATTATTAGCCTACTAGCTGCAATGCCTATATTGGTCACATAAGAAGATCTGTGAGGCCTCGAGACGTCAAGGATGAATCTCAGAAGTCATGGGAACCATCTAAAACATTCATGAGTGTTAGGCCTCATCTTGATCCCAATGAAGCTAGTTATTGAATATGGGGGTGGTAGTTGAGACCTCGTCTCACCCCATAAATGAAAAGCATATAGAGAGTGGTCGTGAAGGCAGGCTGTCAATCCAAAGCTTCCTTATGGGTAGATTTTCCTGTAAATCACATAAATGCACCTAGCTTGCATCTATCA
The DNA here is from genome assembly GCA_009831015.1 of Picea engelmannii. Lineage (NCBI taxonomy): Eukaryota > Viridiplantae > Streptophyta > Pinopsida > Pinales > Pinaceae > Picea > Picea engelmannii. Next base: position 60,395 of record ML818954.1, on the reverse strand, counting down.
TGATGAGGCCTACACAATATGATAGAGCAGGTGTTGTCTGGAAACTTTGAATGCAGGGGTCTGATCACATTCCTGGTGGTTGCAACATTTTAGTATATATAGGTAGTTTTGATATTTTGTTAAGGTCGAATGGTTGAGCTAGGCTCCCTACTCTTGTAATATTTTGATAAAGAACACTAGTTCTTTGGTTATGTCTTGATTTGAGACTTATTGATTAATCTAAGTCAAATTTCTTACTCCATCTTATTTGCCTTCGAAACTAAGACAGTTCATGATTGACTGATTCACATGGATTGTTGTGACTGTATTATGATGAATGTTTGATTATAATGATGTTATGATTTCTTTCAGTTTCCTTGAAATTTGAATCCAAGAGGATCTTGTGTTTAAGTTTTTCTTCCTTAGGCTACCAAAGTCTTCCTCCTACTCACCTTTACTCCAACTTGCTGATTGAATTTGATCCAAGAACTCAATTTCTTGCGCATACCAATCTAGATTACTAAGTTAGAACGTTATTTTCATTGATTCTTCTCCATTTTGACTCTTAAAACTCATTTACATTTACTGTATAAATTTATGGGTACTGGGCTTACCTTCTATGCAATCTGAGGGCGACTTCTAGTGCTAACAAAGTCCATCAAAATGAACTCCCATTTCAATTCCAAAATAATGTGTGGTTGTAGTAATCATTCTGAATGTCTATTTTTAACTTCCACTTCTTGACATTCTAGACATCTCACCACATAGCTAACTATGTCTACCTTCATTCATTTCCAAAAGAATAAAGGATTAAGGTATGGCCTCCTCTTTGTGACTCTCAGATGATCCATGTACACTTCTCTATGAGCTTCTCTTAGGATCAAATTTATCAATTCATCGTTAGGTGGTACATAAATCCTTCTGTTAAATATCAACAATCCATTGTTATCTAAAGAATACCCTTTAAATTTTGGTACCATCATGTTGTCTTGCCAAATATTTTCCTTAACCTCCTTATACAAGTCATTGTCGATCTGTATAGTTATAATCTTTTCTCGAAGATTCGTCTGAAAAGGTATTACCGATAATAAATTTTGGCCTCCAACTCAACACATCCTCCACTTTGTTCATTGTACCTTTTATGTAAGTAATTTCGAAGTCGTATTCGCTAAGTAATTTTCACCAACGCCTCTGTCGTACATTCAATTCACTTTGCATAAATATGTGTTGCAACCCACAATGATCTATCTTTAATTCAAATTTTCTTCCAATCAGATAGTGCCTCCAAACTCTCAAGGCATATAAAATTGCCAATAACTCCAAGTCATGTGTTCTATAGTTCTCTTCATGCTTTCTCAATTTCCTTGAAATGTAAGCAATCACTCGACCATATTTCATCAAAACTCCACCTAATACTTCCTTGGATGCATCTATGCATACCAAGAATTCTTTGTCCATGTGGAGGACCTTCAATATTGACATTGTCTTCAACAACTCCTTGAGCCTTTGAAATTCTTCTGTGCATTTCTCAGTCCATACAAACATCTTGTCTTTCTTCTGCAATTTTGTGATCAGATTTTCTATCTTCGAAAAACCTTCGAAGAACCATCGGTAATATCCCTCTAAACCCATAAATTTGCGTAGCTCTTGTACACTTTTTGGCGCAGGCCATTCCATAATAAACACTACTTTTGTTAGATCCACAACAATTACTTCACCGGATATAACATTCCCTAAGTAATGAATTTTTGATTGGTAAAAAGAACATTTCAATAATTTCCCGTATAATTATTTTTCTTGTAAACACTTTAGTACCAAGCTTAAATTTTCATCATGTTTTTCTATCATTCGAGAATATATCAGTATGTCATCAATTAATACTTGAACAAACTTGTGCAAGTATTCATGGAACACCCCATTCATCAAACTCATGAACACCCCCGGGGAGTTTGTCAGTCTGAATGGTAGAACTATAAACTCATAGTGTCTGAACCTCGTCTTAAATGTGTTTTTAGGAATATATTCCTCTTTAATTCATAACCAGTGATATCTTGATATCAAGTGAATCTTCAAAAACAAAGTCTCTCCCTTCATTTTATCAAACAAATTGTTTATTCTTGGAAATGGATATTGGTTCTTGATCGCCACTTTGTTTAGTTGATGGTAGTCAATACAAATTCTCCACAATCCATCCTTCTTCCTTATGAAAATAACAAGCGCACCCCAAGGTGACACACTTGGACATATAAGTCCTAAGTCCAATAATTCCTTCAATTGCATTTTCAACTTCAATTGCATTCTTGCTATCGGTTCAGTTCCAAGTTTCAAGTCGATTGTAAAATCCAACTCTCTTTCTAGCAGCGAACATGGTAACTCTTCAGGAAACACATCTGCAAACTCTTGTACTACATGAAGGTTTTCTAATATTTTTTCCTCGCCCTTCTCGTTTAGTGCTAATATTGCATAAAGCTTGCATCCCTTGCGCATTTTCTTCTGTAGTTGTAGGGAAGAAATGAACCTCAAGGAAACTCCATGGTTTCTTCCTACAATCACTCTTCATTGTCCCACATCATCTGTCAGGATTAACCATTTCGTCTTACAGTTGAGTATCACATCATGTGATTCCAGCCAGTCCATACTAATCACTATGTCATACAACCCTAAGACTATGACGTATAGGTTGGCCTTCGCTTCAAAATATCCCAAGTTAATGCTATAGTCTGTAAACCTTCCTCCAAACTTCATTTTGGCACCCAAAGCCATTTATACATATCTAAAATCATCCTACTCAACTGCCTTTACCATAATTCTTTTTAGCACTGCACTAGTAATAAATCTCTTTGTAGCACTTGGATCTATCAAAATACTAAAGGTTTGGTCATTGATTGTACATGATGTCTTGAGCACAGTGTACTGGTGCTCGGCTTGGTGGTTATTCACCACTACACGAATCTTGTGGGTCTTTCCCAAATATCCCACTATAGTGGTTCCTTCTTATCGAGTCGCCTTGGCCTTCTCAATAGGATAGTCTCGCTGGTAATGTGGCTCTCCACATTCCCAAAATTCAGTCTTCGATCCAGTACTCCTAGTCCTAGAAGTAGAATCTACTAGCCTACCAACCTGAGATCCTAGTTTGTTCTGCTAAACAAGCCTAAACTGATGCTACTGAAGTGGTGTTCCTTTGTATGGAGTCCTTTGATGAGGAGTCAGTCATCATGGTGTTATGAACATGGGTCTTCTAGATGTATCATGATACCTTGATGTCTGTCTAGCTAGTCTTTGATGTTGTTGCGCTCTTGATGTCATCTATCTAGACAGTCTTGCAAGAGTCCTTCCCTGACCCCCATTGGTCAGTTCTTCCTGAGCTATGAGGGACTTCTGGACTACATCCTATAATGTTTGAGGCATTAGGATCCTCATATTCGCACAAATGTTGAAGTTAAGGCTGAACAAAAACTTGTTGACCTTTATCTTCTCTGTGTTTAGAAGTGGAACATACCTAAGCAACTCCATGAATCGAGCCTCATACTCTAGCACCATATGACCACCCTGTCATAAGGTATTGAACTCATTGATTTGGTGCTCATTGAATTCCTCTAATAAATACCTCTCCCGGAGACACTCCTCGAACAGTTCCCATGACATGTCTTCGACGACCATGTTTAGTTGAGGTAGGATCATCTTCCACCATAGAAGAGCACTCCCCTTCAGGTGAAATACCACCATGCATACTTTCATGTTGGAGGTGTAGTCACAAAGTGGAAATCACATCGCCATGTTCTCCAACCATGCCTCAGAATCTGATTCGTCTGTGGAACCCATGAACTCGGTAAACTTTACATTATCGATTTCTCTATGAATGCTACCACTGCTAACTGGAGTGCATTGTGAACCCTCATTGGGTGCAAGAACCCTGGCCTCATCTCTATCTAGTCGGTTAATCAAGGCCTCTGACATCATCTTAAAAGACCTCATCAAACCAACCACATCTCCCACTGCAACCTGCTCCTACTCAAGGACTTGTTCTTCTACTTGGGGGTTAGACCCCTCTGGAGTGGATGCTACTAGGGGTGTCGCACCTCCTCCCCTAGAACCATGTGGTCTATCTCCATGACATCCTCTAACCATGATTACATGCATGGAAAATTTTAAATTTTAATTAGTGATAATGCCCAAGTCATAAGTTTAACACAGGGGAAGGCGTAACGGTCCAATTCCCAGGGTCAAACCCACTCTGATACCATATCTAATGACCCCTCCTTTACATCTACATTTAGTGATGTACACTAGGTAAATATTATTATTATTATTATTATTATTATTGTTATTGTTATTTTCTTTAGGAAATTAAAATGCCACCACAAAATAAATAACAACACCCTCAATACATCATCCTAATTAATAATGACACATAATTAATAGCGAAAAACAATTCAACACATTAACATAATTAATAATGACACATAATCAACACATATCATGAAATAACGATGCAAAATCGACACATCACAATCAACTAAAGATAGATACTAATAATTGATCAACCATGTCACTAAATATTAAAGGAAAATACCCACTCAACCTATCCTGCATGGTTAGGACCTCCAAGACACATAAGCAACATTCAAGTCCAGGATTCATCTGATTGATTTTGACCACTTAAGGTCTCGGGACTGACGACTATTCCAACGAACAAGAAGGTGTCTAAATCCCATTAATTAATCATAATCCGAAATCTACACTAGTTTCATTAACCATAATTAACCATCATTTCATCACAGTGCAAGGAATAATCTATTTTACTTATTCATCATTCAATAATAATTAAGAGCTATTTGAGTAAGAGAATAAGACATAATGATTTATAAAACACAAGAGCATAAGTAATATTCTTTTAGTAAGTAGAGATCTATCACGCCCATCATTATCAACATGTCAAGGACAAGTTCATTCAATTCAAGGAATAATTTATCAGTTACTTCAAGCTACTGTAATAAGTACAAGTATTTGTGTAGCGTAACTACATATATATCTTTAATTTACCTATTTTGATTTATTAGTACAGTAAGAATTGTGTAAGGTCCCTTCGTACACACAAAGGTAAGTGAATATAAATAAGTACCATATTTCTTTTTCTAAGATAGACGAAGCTACGAAAAGGTTTTGATAATTATATAATCAAACACAATTAATTTACAATGTTTACAGTTATAGGTGTTGATATATTCAATTCCATCATCACTATAATTTCCAATGAACCATAAAACATGACATACATAACATTATAACAAATCTAAATTCAAGAACTACATTTACCTCTTCACAATACAACATGCACTTGTAGTCCATCAATCACCAATTAGATTACACATTACTAGAAATACTCCCATGTAATGGATCCTTACAATTCCATAAACTATTAACAACTAGAAATCCAATAGTATATAATATTATTCAAGGCTCAACATGTAAAATGTGTTGTGATCTTGAGAGGATAACATTTGGAAGTTTATCCTTGCGTAATTATCAATTCACCAGGAACTAAATAATGTCCTAATATAAATTCCAATAATTTAAATTTCTCATTATCCATTCTCTTTCCAAAAATCAATTCTAATTCATTAAGTTTGATTATTAACAAATCCAATTTATAAATAAAAGACATTGTCCAATGCCAATATTCATCCATAAATGATATTCTGTAGCCATAGTCAGTATTAGGTATTTTCTAATTTAGTTAATCATGCTACAACATAAATGTCTATTGAAAAACAACATGTTAACCTTATTATTAGTACTAGATCATTAATTACCTTACATCATTTCATCTTCTCCCTTAAGTCTTCTAGTTATGACATAATTAAATTACAAATTATACCTAAACTTTATAACTATGGGGGGTCTCATTTTCTTAATGAATCCGATAGTATAGTTACAACTTGGTATATATTAATTATTAAATGATAATTGAATTATAAATTGACAATTCAATGTAAAAATAACTTAAGTAAATTCATCTTCTCCATATCGATCTTTAGATAAAACTTACCAAGTCAATGTAATAATACAACGCATGTTGATCAACATAATAATTAGACCAATCCTTTATGACAATAATCAAATATTAAAAATTTTGTTCGAGTCGAGAAGGTGAAAAAAAAAATGTTTGACTAATTACACAAGGAATTTAGGTCACATCAATATACATGGAAGATGTAACCACGATTTAAGGGAAAATTTCACTTATTTCTTAGGATTTCCCAAGGCATATACAAATCCCTTAAGGAGTTAAGAGAGGGTTAAATTCTCATGGTATCCAGTTTTGGAAATTCTCTCTGAAAATTTATTAATAAAATAAGATTGTATGCAACTATCCGACATCTCGACGTTCTTCAAGTTTTCTCCAAAGAAACTCTCACAGAAAATGTCATTCCCATAAGGTAACATAATGCTCAGGATTGGCTCAATAATTAAGGGAATGAAGTAACCTGAGCATTGACAGGGTCAAATTTTGGTAACACCCAACCACCACAAGAAGGACAGGTCTAAATTCAAGGACAATACGAGGTGAGGGACAACATTTAAGAGTAGGAAGTATCCAGTAAGGGCACCATTTAGTTACAACACTCATGAGCCCATGTATGTAGGAGGGTTCACATAACTTAGTTGGTTAAGCATGGTCCTTAATATGGAAGGGAGACTAGAATCAAGAAAGAGAAATCAGTGGAATACATGTAGCCCATGTATCTAACCTTACCACAACTCGTGAATCATTGTGTACCTAAAAAATCAAGGCAGTCATACTTCAAATGAAAATTTCACATGCTTACTTTAGCATGACTGTCGATATATCGCTCAAGGGATCTGTTATGATTATGGTTATCTCACAACAAGAGGATTGGATACATTTCGAATCAATTGGTACAAAATTGATTATTGAAGACAAAATGGAGGATAAGTAATAAGTTGTCTTGCTATGATTCTCGCCACTGGAACGAGCAAACATCTGGTGCGAGAAAAAACCACCTTGGTATTTCTAAAACAGTAAAAGAAAAATTGCAAAACTATATTAATGAAATTTATCGAGAAAGCTAACAACAAATTGAAAGAGAGGAAAATTATGGTTGAACAAAAGTATATAGTACCCAGCGCCCATACCTGTAAAAGAAAAACTACGGTGCGATCAAGAGAGAAATTAAGTATCGTACAAAGGGGTATCAATAAAAAGTTAAAAATCAGATCCTAACCAGAGGAAAAATAAGACAATTAGAATCAACATTACCATAACTAGGAATGTACATATATATAACAAGAATATACCTTGTCAAATACATGCTTTGTTTCCAATCTAATTTCAATTGAAACTTCGTTTAACAAAATGATTATACATTTAATAGTCCATTAACAATGATTTTTTTTACAAATCAAGTACAGTAACCAGTGTGATGATGTTGTCGATGAAGTTTTCAATTTTGAATCCTTCACTCATCCTGCTTGCTTCTGCCTGCTAATCCAAGGACTTCATTGGTACCACCCATCCAACTCTAGGGGTACTCTTCTTTCCCCTTATCCCCCCAAGACATAAAGGGGGCCACACACACAACCATAAATACTCTAGCTCCAATCTTGCCTCACAAGGTAGAGCCACCACTCTCTCTCAGGATGGGTATCCCAACTCTCACAAGTAAAACCAGTCAAAAATAATTTGGCAGCACAACTTTACCAATAAATAATGTCCTCTTTTTCCCATCTTGATCAATTTATTTATAGGAATTCTCTCACTGACACCTCCCCATATGCACAGTTAATTTTATTTTTGGATTAAATAAATTAGAATTATTCCCCTCTTACAATTGTCACCCTCTCCCCCAAGTTGCACAAGTAATTTCATATTTTATTTTAATTAAAATTCAATTTCCCACACATTTCCGAAATGTGCTCCTTAAATCACTCCTAGTTGTCTCTTTATTTCCCATATTCCCATTTAATGACTGACGCCTTACTAAATTAGAGTTGAGTTAAAATAGGAGCCTTCTCCTAGTTAAACTAGTGGTAGCTAGACTTTGATTCTTTTCTATGCATACCCTATTCTCTCATCTTTATTTCTTTCTTATTTTAAAACTCCCTTTTAATATTTTCTTGCACACATGTGACTTATATCAAATATTTAGATATATTTCACCTTTTCTTAATTATTAATTTTCTTCATTCATTTTTATTTAATTTATAATTTAGTTTTAGTCTTCTTATGAAACTTAGACTTAGGATTAATTTATTCCTCCCTTTTTTTTTAATAGGCTTAGACTTTTATTGGAATTTTTAATTAATAAATTCAATCTTTAATTAATTAATTAAATCTGGCAAGGCCTGAAAATTTTTCAAGGTTTAATTATTCTCTCAAGGATTTCGAGGCCACCTAGATTCATTGACTCAAGTTTTATTTATGTGATGTGCCCTTCAAGACACACATTGTGCTCCAAGGGTGTCACTCGTCTTTAACTGGTTTTGGTAGTTTTCCAACCCTTGGAGTCAACACTCCATTCAGGCGACCTTGTGAGAGACTAAGAGATTCTAAGGAATAAGGAATCTGCCTTATTGTGCGCCCCTTAGAATCTTCATGAAATACTATCTCAGTCTTCCCTCACGACATTGTGGATCTCTCAAACTAGGTAATCATTAACCTACAATTCGAGCCACGATGAGAGTGCTAATAGGTTTTGACAGATACGTTTCCACTCCTCTCGCTCAATATCCGGTCTATGTGCATGGTCCCTTTACTCCTTATGTGAGTCAGATTAGCAAGCATTCGTCATCATGCATTAATTAACAAAACATTTTCGCTGATCCATATACAAAATCATACTATACTCAATCATATGTTACATATGCATAAATGAAATACTCAATCCAATACAATCCACTCCCTGAGTCAATCTAAACTCCAAAGAGGTCCATTGATGCCCTCGGCATCCACAATCTGTCAAGTGTCCTGCATACTCAGGGAAAACTCGTCAATAGCATCTATCAATACATATATATCAAATAACATTAAATCACAAACATCAACATCATCATAAGAAATACATAATTGAAACAAATAACCATGTATTATAACTGAATCACTTGAACGCAAGTGTCCTCAAAGAATAAGACCATAACATGTGCTCGCAAGAGCGGGATGTTACACCTTATTCCTAATGTCATACCTTACATATACCCCTATGCCCAAAAAAGCTATATTGAGTGTATGGTTCAAGGAATGCTAGACACTAGCATCATTTGACTTAGCTAATGTGTCTTCTCTTCATTAGTGGTGATGCTCTACAAAAAATACTCTTCATAGTGTATGTCTCTAGATTATAGAGATCTCACAAGATCACCATTAAAGATAAGTTTCTTATTCTTGACATTGAAGAATTGTTATATGAATAACAGGGAACAATTCTTTTTCCAAGTTGGACCTTCATTAAAATATCATCATATTAGAATGAGGTAAGAAAATATCACCATAACAACCTTTAGAACAAGTGAATGTCATTATGAGTTTCTAGTGATGTTTTTTGTGCTTAATAGTTCACCCTCCACATTCAAAATCTCAATGAATTCAGTTTTCAACCCTTTCTTTAGAAAATTTGTGTTTATACATTTTGATAATACAATAATTTACAAAAATCTTAGGAAGAACACATGCCACATTTTGACTTGGTCATTGGAGGAGAAACAAATGTATGTAAGCCTCTAAAATCTTTCTTTGAACTTAATGAAGTGAAATATTTAGAGCATATTGAGACTCCCAAAATAAATCTAACCCCCCCCAAAAAACTACAATGAAATTACTGATTCCCAAATCCTTAAAAGAATAATGAAAATCCAAAGAAAAATAAAAATATTCCATACCTTAATACCAAACAACTAGCAATGCACACCAAGCAACTAGCAATGCACAAAGTGATAGATTAGAGTGAAAAAATCTCCATAACAGGTTTGGAACCAAGTTGTGCCAAACCTTAATGGAGTAGCGGATGTATTATGAAAAGTGGATAATGGAAAAATAAGAAAATGTATATATAATTCTAAAATTCTCTAATTTTTCGGAGATAGTATGTATAATCTCTATGGTGTTACAAAAATCAATCACATAAAATCGAAGGATAAAATACCAAAGTTCATCCAAATAGGTGCAAAGGGGGACTTATTAGGAAATCAAGTTGTAAAAACAAAAAATTGAAAGGAAGGAAAAAACAAAGTTTTTAGATATTCATGAAGGGTTCCAATAGCTTAAAGATAAATGGAAATTCGGTTAAGTGTGAAGGGAACCTTAAATGTGTGAAGGATATAAAGGAAAGGCTTGGTTTTGAATGTAGTTGGTTAGGTAAGTGATTTTGGCTCAGAAAGATGGTGACAGGTTCAACATGGTGATAACATTGACCATTAGAGTAGACCCAAGTAAAGGGGTTAAAAGGTATGTCAAATTAAAAATGATATAAATTTTGATGGGAAGGTCCATTTTTGGTGATTCAAAAGGTGTTTAAAAAGAGAGGCATAGATAAAAATTATTTTAATATCATTGGAAAATAGTTTTGGATTAGTATTCAAGGGTTATGGAGATACCAATTTCATAAATTGTTCTCTACTCTACAACAAGCATATTTTTAGGCTAAATACATGTATTGACATCTATGAAGCATACATGTAGAAAATATAGGTGGGGTCATCATGAGATTCTCAGAACATGTATGCTAGTTCTTAATATGCACTACTATATTAGACACAACTTGTTTAAGAGTTTGATCTTTCACATACCTTATAGTATATTGAAATCCCCATAGGAATACATGAGACTAGAATTGGGTCACCTATCAACCATCTTTCTTACCTATCAACCTATCAACCATCTATGCTAGATTGAGCACAACACTTTGGGAGATCACTCTTTCTTACCTAATAATTAGGTAGTACAACTATGGTTATAGTCCATCTTTCTTAGAATCATGGAAGACTATCCTAGTACTACTATTGAAAACTTAATGGTTTTTCAAAGAGCTATAGAGCCTAACACTTCCTTACCCATAAGAACCTACAAAATCATCTCCCATCATGTCTGAACATATGACAAATGAAACTCCTACAAAATATTTGAAGGATCATCATTGACACATGAAGAGAATGAAGATGTGGAATTTAAAGTGTCCAATATGGAAGATAAAATAAAAAGCATTGAAACTGCAATGACAAGGAAGATTGACATCCTAAATATGGTAGGTAAAATATAATTCCAAAATTTTAGAGATGATTTCAAGTCAAAGATGGAAAGAGAAGAAGATATCAAAGAGAAGAAACTAAGGAAGATATCAAATACATGATAAAGGAGCTAATGAGCCTCCTTATCCTAAATTGTCCTCCTTATGAAGAGGATAAGAAGAACAAGTTGATCAAGTGCTAGTCACACATGGATAACATTTTAACACATACTTCAAAAAAGAGGATTGAGTACTAGATCCCTAATGAAAGTACTTCATTGCCAAGATCGATATGAGGAAATTTGATGGTAATAAACCCATAAAATGGATATTATAGATGAAACAATTCTTTACCTACAACAAGTACCAACTCTACAACATATAAATATTGCATCTATGTATTATGAACGTAATCAATTTGTGTGGTATTGATGGACTTGCAACTAGAAAAATGACTCCATCTTTTGTTGGTTTGTTTTTACAGATGAATTGATAACACATTATGGGGATATTTTTTATGAGGAATACATATCTATGGTTTTGGGGTACGACCATAAGAGATAGAATGACACCAAGAAATCAACTCAAATATCAAATATGCTAGATAAACAAAATTCCAAGCAAAAAAGGCTAGAATCCTACCTCTTCCGAACATTCGTAGGAGACCACCATTGAGCTCATAATCCAATTCTTGATACATACAACCTGTCATGAACATCCAAGATACACAAGCATATGGAAAATGTATGAAATGTTAGCATATAAACTAGCATAATCCATCAACATGTATAACAAATTTACCAATGGAAAATAATATAAGCATTTGCAACATATAATTGGACAAGAAAAGAGTATTTCTATTAATATAATCAACATAAGTACATAGGTTACAACCTTATATATCAACAACTCGTCCAAACCAATAAACTAAGTCCCTCCACCCTGGCCTTCACCACTTCAATCCTCCATAAGGAAAGCTCACAAGGTCTGGGAGTAATTGGGTTTCTCCTTCACAGGATAGGGAGAGCTTGGGGGATAAACATAAGGGGAGTTCAAGCTTAAAGGACTAAGGGATGTAGACTCAAGGATGTAACATGGGGAAAAATTTCTCCATCATGTACTTGCTCTCAACTTTTTTTTCTCTTTTTAAGGCTTGTATATGGCTCAATTTATAGCCTTCAAAGGGAATTGAAGGGACGAATCAGATCGTTCCCAGCATATGAAATTCCAATGATCAAGGATCTCATGACTTGGCATGGAAAATTTGAAATATTTTTAATTTTGAGCACATAACCCATTGTATGTGGGTTGTAATGGAATAACCTACGTATACACATGTTGTATCACTACAGCCCGCGTATATGTACAAAAACTTGAATTTCTGACTTTTGACTGAGAATGATGGGGAAACTGATTCTATAGAGGGAATGGGTAGGACACCAAAGCATGATGCATAGAGTGTGGAAAAAAGTGCTATAACACTAGTATGAGCAACATATTGTTAAGAAATTAACACATCTCATGTGAAGAGGTCCAATACAAAACACATTCAACAATTTCAAGAACTTATTCTCATATTGAAAATAAATTAGAATTTGTTGGATATCTTTGTAGATACTTTAAAGGAAATCATTCAACATAAGGTGTGCCTTTTGGAATCTAAATCCTCGGGTAATGATTTCAATGTGGAAAAGAGAGTTGAAAAATAAAATATGGCTACAAGAAGACTTTCCAATAACACTTACAAAGAGTCAACTTACAAGGATGATGCCTCAACAATTTGATGAAAGAAGAGAAAAAGGGCTATATGTTTCAATTGTGAAAGAAAAGCACAATAAGGAGAATAAATGTGGTAAAAATAAATTATCTACATAGACTGTAAAGATAAAAGAGAATAAGAGTCAAATCCTTCTCAATATCTAGAACCAAAAGAGACTAATCCAACCATATATTTTCATGCGTTGGTTATCATTAGCACTCCTCAAATCCTCAAGTCAAGATAAAGACACATTGTGGAAAAAAAGATAATAGTCTTGATTTATCACATTAGTACACACATTTTCACTAAAAAAAAATCCAACATTTCAACTGCTTTTTATATATTCAACACTAGAGTTTCAAAGATATAGGTACCATAAATTCTTCATAGAAGTTTCAGAGTAGTAATCGCACTACGTAATTATTTCTTCGATGATGATTTAAATCTCATTGGTTGGTATTGATGTGGTCTTAGGCATCCAATGGTTAAAACCATTGAGAACAATAACTATAACTTTTTATGAAAATTCATGATATTTTTCTGAATAGCTAAGGATATTAAATAGAGAGGTATGTAAAGGAAACCATGTAAATTGATAAGCTCCAACAACATGAAAAAACTATCTAAAAGAGACACTTGGGAGTAATTGCACAATTATGCTTACTATATCCTCACACATTTAATCCCTTTGTTTTCCTTTGGATCTCCAAAGTGTTATCATCAATCAATCTAGAGTATGTGTAAATATACTTAAAGTTCTTCCTCCAAAAATCACATTATACAACTCATATTGAGCAACCTTACTCATATCATCTTACCTTACATATATCCCTATGACCAAAAAAGTGAGATTAAATGCATGATTCACGAAATGCTAGACACTCACATCATTTGACCTATCCAAAATGCTTTCTCTTCACTAGTGATGCATCATTTGACCTATCCAAAGTGCTTTCTTTTTACTAGTTATGCATCATTTGACCAAGCCAAAATGAACAAAAAAATTCTTGATGGTAAATGTGTATAGACTAGCAACAACCACTTTTATGAAAAAAGTGGTTGATATATGTCGATCGATGCCATTTTCCACATTTTTAAATTAATGGCACCGATCGACGTATATCAACCACTTTTTACATAAAAGTGGTTGTTGCTAGTTGACGACCGACATACTGAAATAACCATTAATAAATTAATAGATTTTAAATGTAATAAATAAATAATAAATAATTATCTTTAATTTTTTTTTAACTAATTATTAATAATTTATTAAATTATAATAATTAATTAATTATAACTAATTAATTGAAGATTATTAATTAATAATAAATTATTTTTAACTATTAATTGATATTAATAATAAATAAAATATTAATTAATAATTAATTATAAACTATAAACTAACTAATCAGAAATAAAACACTACATAATAAAATAATAATAATAAAGTAAGCATGTGATAATAATGAAGTAAAACTAAACTAAAGACATTAAAAAACAAAAAAACAAAGTGATAATGTAACATATTAATTAATTAATTAATTAATTTTTTAATATATTAGTAAAATATAAATAGATTGTTAAATATATTAATAAGTACTAATACATTAATAATTTATAAATTAATAATATATAAATACATTGATATAATATTACATAAATGTAAAAAAGTAATAAAATATTAATTAATAAATACCTTATCAATATATTGTATTAAATAATTTATACATTAAAAGATAGTTAAAGTATAAA
>ML818953.1:38204-54474 GCA_009831015.1 Picea engelmannii | reverse complement strand
GGCTTGCAAATAATATTTCATTTCTACAAATTATTTTCAAGGAAAGGAAAAGAAAAGAAAATTCATGATTGTTGACACTGAGTGGTGTTTCCTAACCCCATGGAGATAAAATCAAGGGAAGCAGTGCACAAAACCCACAAAAAGCACTAAGCCTAAGTTTTTGCTGCATTCGCGCCTAGAGAATAAAGAACGTGCTTAGATCGACGGTCGATCTAGCGGCGCGTAGATCAACAGTTGATAGTGGATTCTAGAACCCATCGATTTTTCTTCTTTTAACAATGGGGGGGGGGTCTGGAATGGTGACTAACAAGTGCACACAGATCTACGGTCATCATGATAGCGCATAGATGGACGGTCTATAGGCGATTTTGAACCCCCTTGACTGTTCTACCTTTAAAAGTGGGGGGGGACCACCCCTAGATAGGTGTCATCTCCACAAGCCAATGGACCCCCCCCGCTAAAACCACTTACCACCTCAGGGGGGGTCCGGAATACCACTCTTCCCCCAAAAAAACTGCTTTTGCAGCGTTTTGACTAGTTAACTTGAAAAGAGAATTACAGGCAGAATAAATCGAATTTTGAAAAACCCAGAGAAAATTTTCTCCATAACGATATGAAAAAAAAAACATCTCTCATTTTTTTCACAGGTGCTACGAGTAGGGAGAATTGAATCCATCTTCAAAGCCCATTTTTCCAGTTTTTCATTTTCCTGTTGCAGTCCTGATTTTGCAGGAGGTGTTTCGGTGATATGGAGGTGAATTTAGTGAAACCAAAGGAGTTTTTTGTCTAGAACATGCCCATATAAAATAACCTACTTCATTTTTTTCCTAGGTGTCATAATTAAAGAGAAACATATGTATGTGCGGATCCCTTTTTTGCAGAAATTTGGCAAGTTTTTCTTGGCGGACAATTCAATATTTTTAGGGATTTTTTCTATTTTTGGCCAAGATTTCCCATCTGTCAAAGAAGGAATTCGAAAGTGAAATTTTTTATAGGGTTTTGGCCCCTTAATATAGGATCCTATCTTGTTTTTATGGAAACTGTTTGATCTTGTACTATTTTTAGTATTTCAGTTCCTGTTTAACAAGATCCCTGTTTTTGGTGTAAAGGCTATAAAGCCTATGCTTTCAAGGTAAATGATGTCGATCATTGCACCCAAAAAGGATGTTTTCTGTAATTTTTTAGATCCACTAGTAATACAAAGGAATTGATGCACAGGATTCTTGCGTTTGGACATTGGTGATGTTTTTCTTGCTATGTTAATGTTTTCTTACTCTGTTATCACCTTGTTTTCTAATTCCAACTGTTAAAAGGAAGTTAAAGAACACAATTTACCTCAGGCACTCTGTATCTATTCTGTTATCAGTCTGCATCTTATTCTTCTAATTTTGAGTTATTCTTGAATGCTTCTTTACTTAAATGAACCTCTCACTTGTTCTATCTTTCCATCACATTTTATCTTAATCGATCCAGTATCTTGGCTATCTCACCCTGTGAAGAAGCCCTTTAAAATATGTTTATTTGACCTTAAGTTTTGACAGAGACCCCATATCCCAATGGGATTCTAAAGAAATCATTCATCCAAACACCTCAAATAAAAAACAAACCCTGTTATGCACAACTACCCTAATATCCTATTTCAAACAAATCTAAATTTGACAGAGAGATCCCTCTCTGAGTCTCAGAGGGATAGATCCCTGACTCGAAGTGGTTTTGATGTTTCCTCTGTGACTACCTTCATAGCCTTGGGAAAATTACAGATTTCTAACAGACACATATCTTTCATGGACTTGTTGATGTCCATCCATATGTTTTACTTGGCTTCTAACAATGTTTTGGACATGACTGTCTCTTTCTGCAACTTCTGTATTTCCCGAGTGAGTCTCTGTGACTTGTGCATCTCTATTTTATAACTTGAATGAAACATGGATTTTATTTTCTGGAGGTTATTAATCTCTTCTTGCAATATTTTAATCTCTTCTCCTTGCAGGGTCATGTCCTCCATTGACTTTACAAATTTCTCAGAAGCATCTGAAGCTGTCACTGGAACGGCTGAAGGAATCTCTGTTGTAGTTGTTGCTGATGTTGTATTGATTCCTTTGAGAGGAACTTCATTCATTGAGATGACAGCCATTGACACACTCTGTTCCTTCTCCTTGACCATATTATCTATCTCAGCCTCCATCT
Organism: Picea engelmannii; assembly: GCA_009831015.1. Classification (NCBI taxonomy): domain Eukaryota; kingdom Viridiplantae; phylum Streptophyta; class Pinopsida; order Pinales; family Pinaceae; genus Picea; species Picea engelmannii. Next base: position 52,287 of record ML818953.1, on the reverse strand, counting down.
CCTTTATCTGTGCATTCTTCTCCATGATTAATTTCATCATTTCCTCCTTGTGGCCTTCAGTCTCACCCATTTCCCTTGCTTGTGAATCTTCAGTGGCTGGGAGTTTCAGTTGCTTCCTTAAGGATGCTATGCCATCATTCTTCTTCTTTATTAGTTCCTCAGTTTCCTTAGTATTTGATAGATCATATCCGATTTTGAGTACCAACTCCTCCGAAGATTTGATCTTGTTATCTTTTGCTAGGGAAGATATCTTCTCCAACTTCAATTGAGACTAGACATTGTTTAAAGAGACCTGTAACTTTGCAGCAGTCATGGAGGTATTTTCCATGGTGGAGAAAATCATCTCCCTATTCTTTCTGTGCATATCCATTTCATAAGCTGGATGCACCTCTTTAACATCGAATTCAAACATGGCCCTCTTGTAATAAAAAATTGCCTTGGGGTGAGGAACTTGCACCTGCAGGAAATCCATATGCATCCTTACTTTTTCTGTGTTGAAGGTAGATAATAACCTTTGTTGTGTTGTATATTTATGGTTCCAAAAATGTGTATAGGTGTTGTTGGTCAACAACTCATTCTTCTTTTTAATCAAGTTATACTTCTCAAAAATATCAAGTCTTGCAGGCTCCTGTGAGGATTTAGTTGACAATGTGGTATCATTTTGTTTCTTGGATGAGGAAGTGGACATTGTATGCTGGCTACCTAAGAAGAGTGATGAATGTGGTCCCTCCATAACTATGGTGGACTGAGTTTCTTCTCCTCTGGACTTGTCAGGTGTATGGATGGTTTTGGTCCTCTTCCTGTAGACTTGGAAGTCTTCTGCTGAGACTTCTGTGATTGAAGGAGAGACTTATTTTCTATCCCTCTTCTTTTCTTGTACCTGTGGAGTGTTGGTATGCAAAATTTTGGCTAATGAAGGTTGTTGTTCTGTGTCTATCAAAGTGATTTCCTTCCACTCTGTTTGGTTCATGAATTTTTCAATTTCAGGTTTAGGCACATGAGCATAGGGAGAAATCTTGTTTTTAAGTTTGGTTGTTGCAATAATGCCACAGGGGTCATAGTTCCATGAGAAAATTAGTCTTAACTTCATTTCCCTTAACAATTTATTGGATTCTTCCCCTGCAACTCTGCTGTTGCAAATAAAAGGACCTATCTGACCTTTGATCCTGAGCCACTGCTTCTTCTTGAATGCCATAAAGGTGAATATAATCTAAATTTATCATCTGTTTGATATATTCCAAAGAGAATATCCTAATAGGAAAGTACTTTGGCATATTGTAAGGAGTTAATTCACACCCGTAGATCCTGATTTCTGTATGGTCTTGGTAAAGGTACCAGTCCCCTGTTTTGGCTAGGTCTAACAGGTGCATACTTCTTTGAACTTCCTCATTTATTCTTGGTTTTGTTCTTCCACTTAGCATGGATACCACTGGATGGTAGAATTGATCAGTGACCTATTTGAAGTTGAACTCATATGAGTTCTTCCTGACTATTGATTTCCATGAGGTCACATGTTGAGGGTTACTATCTTGGTCCAACTTCTAGAGGGAGAAGGAGAACTTATCTACTTGGAAAAAGAGGAACATGTATGCCAATATTGAAGAATACCTAAACATACCTTCTATGGAAAATTTGAAGAGTTGTTCATGGATGTTGTCAGCTAGAAACTGACTGTAGTCAAACTATGTTGTATCCTTTTCCTCAGTGGAGAAAATGGATAGAAAACCCATAATGGGTCCATCTACCCATTCATCAAAATAGTATCCTAGTAGGCAACATAGGGATGAGATGATCTGGTTTCCTTTGATTGAGAAGATGGATGAATGATATGGGGGATTCTTCTTGGGTAAGTAAGCATTTTCAGGTAGGAAGTGTTCAAAGATTTGATCTCTCTATGGGAAAGACAATTTCTGGTAAATCTCGGTCAAGATTTCAATGGAGAAGGGGGAGGCAGAATCATTTATGGATATCTACAGTATTTGATTTATCATTTCAGGGGTGATGGTGAAAAGAGTTTCTTTGGATGAAGATACAATGGCTCTTTTACTAGGAAGGTAGTGAGCTTGGAATTTTAGGGAAAATTCAGGGAAATGGTATGTCTGGGGAAAAAGGTACAGTGGAAGATTGGACTCCAAGAGTCTGTTCTCATTGCAATGATCCAGAAAAACATCCTTGAGCCAAAAGTGTAATTCAAAGAAGTCGAATTCACACTTCGACTCTACAATTAAATAATCTTTATTGGCTAGGGTTATGCGTTCCAGGTCGACGAAAGGAGGGAGGAAAGGATTTTCTTCAGTTTCTATATTTGGGCACCATGATCGAACTGATATATGCAACAGAAAAAGATACTGACTATTTTTACTAGGTTTTAATGACATTTGTTGACTGTGGGATTGGTGGCGGTTATCTCTGCGAATGGGAAATGGTGGCATCGACTTCATTTTGATCGATGAACAGTGCGGGAATAGCAGAAAAATGGAGTTAAATGGTTGAACTGGGTGTCCGTTATGGAGCAGATGGTGAGTCAGACGGGTAACGGTAATGGTCGACTACATTGATTGGCCAACGAGTGGATGGAGGCAACATAGAGGGTAATGAATGGAAAATGGGTGGATGTAGGTGACATGGAGGGTAATTAATGGCCAATAGGTGGATGGGATGTGGCGGGCGACAAGTGAGTGGAGTGTGACGTGTAGGCAGGGTAGTGGAGTGTGGCGACGGAGTGCAGAGGTGGTATGTATGAGTGGTTTGGCAGTTTACTCGGAGGGGGGTTAGGTGGTAAGAGGGAATGAGCGAGGGGGTCCAATTTAACATGAGGTTGACATGTTATGAGGGGTCCGTGCCTAGAAAACCACCAACTCAGACCTGCCCCTCCATTGTTAAAGGAAAAAAGGTCAGGGTTGTCTGATATTCATTGCTGACCATAGATCTGAGTGCACTTTGATAAACCACTGAGATTAGTGCGCCTTTTAAAACAAATTTCCAAAGCTGTCATATCACTTCTGAACTTAGGATAATTTTTTTTATGGGTTTTTGCTTCTCCCAATCCTTTATTTTGTCACCAAGGGATAAAAAAATACATCATTTTAACTCAAATCAAAGACATTTAATTAATCTTTCATCAATTATATTGAAATAAAACATGCTAACCTATCTCCTAATCTAAGTACCTAGCAGATTAACCCATATTAGAATGTTGGGTTAACAATTTCTCTAACCTAAGACATTTGGCTAAGATTAAGCTGTTTAGCCAAACTTATTCACTATCCTATCTAATTAGGCTAAGATTAAACTATTTAGTCCAATTTGTTCACTAACCTATCTGCATAAATTCAAATATCTTAATCATGGTTAGACATTATGAGTCAAGACAATCTTATTCCATGGGGTTTTATTATTTTTTCTTTTCTACTTTTATACCCTCATTTGATTTTTTGTATTTTTGATTTTCTTTTTCTTTTTCTTTTCTTTCTTTTTGTGAATCATTTGTAGAATAAAATATTATTTACAATATAATGCAACTAGAAGAAAATATTATAATCACCAGGTGATCCTATGAAACATAGGGTTATAACAGAATGGTCTTTGTGATTCGATATATGACAAATTTATGCATTGTAGCTCCACAAAGGAGACTTGGGACAAAATTTAGAATGTTTATGAAGGATATGCAAAAGTCAAGGAAACAAAGCTTCAAACTTACATAGGTTAATTTAAACAACTGAATATGAAGGAAGATGAGAATATTGTAGCTTACTTCTTTCGAGTTGTTGAAACAATGAATACAATCAGAGGATTGGGAGAAGAAGTGGATGAATCTATAATTGTTCAAAAGGTACTAATATCTCTTCCAATGAGATTTGATCCTAATATCTCATCATTAGAAGAAAGAACAGATCTGGATTCTATAAGAATGGATGAACTACATGGAATTTTCACATTCTATGAAATGAAAATCGAACAGGAGAATCCATCTTCAAAAGAAGAAACATTCAAAGCACACAAGAAGTCAAAGCAAAAGGGAAATCAAAAGGAAAAAGAATATAGCAACAACAATGACAACTCAAAAGATGATGAAGAAGTAGAAAAATTCATCAGAAGACTGAAAAAGGGAACTGATGATAGATATAGAGGTAAGATTCCATTGATTTGTTTTCATTGTGATAGTATTGGTCATTTTTCCAAAAAATGTCCTCACAAGAAAAAATAAAATAAATGAAGAGAAGATGATTCAAATAGAAAAAAAATATATAAAGGCAAAAGAACCAAAAAGAAAGTCTTCAAGAAAAGTTTTTGCACCAAAGAAGACAACTCCTCATCAGACGAAGATGAAGTCATTGAAAATGAGACAGAAAGATTTCTATTCATGGAAGTAGAAGACTCTGATAAAGAATACACCAAATAAGAATATGAAGAGGTAGAAGTTGACTATAGAGAATAATTTTTGAGTGGCATAGATATTATAAAAAGAAGAAAGAAGAAAAACTAGTCACTACATGCAGAACTAAAAAGAAAAGAAGAAAAACAAAATTCCAACTATGAAGAACTAGAGTAGATGATCTCTAATTTAAAAATTCAAGTTCAAGAAGACAAAATAATTGAAGAAGCACTGGAAGAACAATTGGAAGAAAAATATAGGATCATTGAAAATTTGGAAGAAGATATTGTCACATTGAGAAAATATATTCAAAAGAAAAACATGCAGAATAGTTCTAAAGTTTTAGATACAATTATCAACAGTCAAAGACTAAATCATGAAAAGTCTAGACTTGGATACAATAACACAGGAAAGGGATCAAGCTCCAAAGAAACATATCAATAAACACATACAAGAATTTATGCAGAGACAATGATAGGATACAAGAAATTTCACAAGGAATATTACAGGGATACTCCTCCACCTAGAAGATTCATATTTCATAATCAGTGACAGTCAGAAACAAGCAGGCCTCAAGAAGAAGTTGTATTCAAAAGAGTAATTCCTTTCAGAATATCTTCAACTCCTAGGTATCAAACTATATTTTTTGGTTGATGTTATTAATGCAATCATTTTGGACATAACTGTGTAAATTGTGGAGAAAATAATAGAAACATAAACAATTATGAAAGTCATGCACAAAATGGTTATCCAAGAAGGTCTAGTGAAACACAGAGAAGAAGCTACAACATGTTTGAATATTTGAGCACTGAAGTGGAATGCTGTAAGTTCAACAACTTTGGACACATGGCCAAAGATTGTAGGATGATATTTCCTCCTACAACAAAATAACAAAAATCACAGAGAAGAACCTCAACATAGAATATGGATAAGAAAACATAATCAATATAAAAATGAAGAATACACACTTTATATACAAGCTAAACACAAGAAACGTGTTTGGTATGTTGATAGTGGTTGCTCAAAGCACATGAAAAGTGATGAGGACAAATTTATAACATTGAGAAAGGAAAAAGATGGATCAATCTCCTTTGGAAACAAGGACTCAGCTAGAATAATTGGAAAGGGCATAGCCAAAATTGGAAACAAGGATACCAAAGGAAAAAATGTTCTACTAGTGTAAGATATGAAACATAATCTTCTAAGTGTAAGTCAAATGTGTGACAAAGGTAAAAAACTTATGTTCGATTCAAAGAAGTGCGAAATAAGAAAAGTAGATTCAGGAAAATTGGTTGCAACAACTGTAAGAACTTAAAACAACATATATGTAGTAAGTGAAATTGGAAATGAAAAGTATTTTCTAGGAAAGGAAGATGAAAATTGTCTATGGCACAGAAGAATGCGTCACATAAAATTCGACAACCTCATCAAATTCAATAAAAAGGAAGTAGTCAGAGAAATGCCCCAGATCACAGAGCCAACCAACACATTATGTGAGCATTGTCAAAAAGGAAAGCAAGCAAAGACTAGGTTCAAATCAAATGAATACTCCACAACAATACCGTTGGAAATTGTGCATACAAATATAGTTGGACCAACTAGAACAAAGAGCTTAAAAGGTGAGCAATATTTTATGTTATTGGTTGATAATTATACAAGGATGATTGCAATTTGTTTTCTTAGGAAGAAATGAAAAGCATTTGAAAACTTCAAGGCATACAAGGAAATGGTTGAAAATGAAATGGATTCAAAAATAAAATTTTTGAGATCCGATAATGGAGGAGAGTTTACTTCAAAGGAATTTATGGATTTCTGCAGCAAGCATGGAATAAAAAGACAATTCTCTGTTGCTAGGACACCTCAACAGAATGGATTTGTCAAAAGGAAGAATGGGATAGTAAAATAAGTGGCTCAAACAATGTTAATGGATTATGAGTTGACATATATATTTTGTACATATGTAGTGCATAAAACAGTGATAAAAATGAGCTATGGAAACAAAGACTAGCGAATGTGAATCACTTCAAATTTTTTGGAAGGAAATGCTACATCAAAAGATAAGATGGAAGAATGAGAAAGTTTGATTCTCATGTGGATAAAGGCATACTTGTTGGGTACTCGAGTACAAGGAAATCATAAAAATGTTTCAATCTAAGGCTCAATAAAGTTGTGGAAAGAATCAATGTAACGGTTGATGAGACAGGTGGATGGAAAATAAAGGAAGAAGAAAAGGATTCAATGGAACGGGTTTATGAAGAAGAAGCAAAGGATGAAGAAGTAGCAGAAGGGGAAGATGAAGAAGATAAGATAGAAGTAGAAGAGAAAGAACAACAAGTACCTCCAAAGACACCTAACAAACAAATATAGAAGAATAATCCCTCAGATCATATTATCGGGAACAAAGATGAAAGAATTGAGACTAGAAGAAGAATTCATTTACTAGAACAACTGCACATAGCACTATTATCCTCGATTGAAACAAACAATTTTGAAGAATCCAACAAGGATGAATTTTGGAAAAAGGTCATGGATAAAGAATTGGATCAGATATAGAAGAATGACACTTGGGAATTGGTTCCAAGATGAAGGTATAAGAATGTGATTGACACAAAGTGGGTCTTCAGAAATAAATTAAATGAATATGGACATGTTACTAGGAACAAAGCTATATTGGTATGTAAAGGATACACACATGTTGAAGGTATCAACTTTGAAGATATGTTTTCCCTAGATGCAAAAATGGAAGCAATTGGATTGATTCTAGCTTATGCATGCTCCAAGAATATTAAAGTGTATCAGATGGATGTGAAATCATCCTTTATGAATGGGGAACTAGTAGAATAAGTCTACATTGAGCAACCAGAAGGATTTCAATTGTCAGAGAATGAATATTATGTGTGCAGGTTGAAGAAGGCCTTGTATGGTCTAAAACAGGACCCCAGAGCATGGTAGTCTAGACTTGAAAAATATCTACAACGATAAGGGTTCAAAAAATAAAATGCAAACATCAACCTCTATATCAAGGTAAATCAAGATAGTATTTTATTAATTGAATTTTATGTTGATGATATTATTTTTGGAAGTGACGATGACATAAATTTGCAAAGGATATGCATAATGAATTTGAAATGTCATTACTTGGAGAACTATCCTTCTTTTTGGGTCTTCAAATATGTCAAAGCAACCAAGGAATTTTTATTCCTCAAACAAAGTATATCAGAGAAATGCTAAAGAGCTTCAGAATGGAAGATTGCAAACCAATCAATACTCCTATGCAAACCAGTTGTAAGTTAATCAAATATGATGATTCTAAGTATACAGATAAAAAAAAATACAGGTCAATGATTGACAACTTACTTTATGTGATAACATCCAGACCAAATGTAATGCATAAAGTTGCACAAGTGGCATGATTTCAAGCAACACCAAAGAAATCACATGTTCTAGTAGTAAAGAGGATATTCAAATATCTCAAGAGTACAAAAGAGTTTGGATTATGGTATCCAAAAGGAAAGGATCTATCACTTATTACCTACACATATGAAGATTGGGTAGGTTGCATTGATGACCATAGAAGTACAAGTGGGGAAATGTTCTACTTGGGTGAGTATTTGGTATCTTGGCTAAGAAAGAAATAATCATCAGTATCATTATCTACAACCGAAGCAGAGTATATTGCAACAACAACATGTTTTACACATGTTCCATGGATGAAACAAACTCTAACAGATATACATGTTGAGTATGACGAGTCCATTCCAATATATTTTGATAATACAAGTGCCATCAATATCTCAAAGAATCCAGTGATGCACTCCAAGACGAACCACATTCCAATCAAGTATCACTTTCTATGGGAACATGTTGTAGAGAAGAACATCAGAGTTGAATATGTGGGGAAAAAATAATAGGCTGCAGATATCTTTACAAAACCATGTCCAAGGGAATCTTTTGAGTATTTTTGATAGAGACGCAGAGTAATTTCTACTCCAAAATGAATTATTTTGAATTCTTATCTTACATGTCTTAGATTTACACGAGGAAGCACCATAAATAGGAAAGTTCAGTTTGGGGGAGAATTTTTAGGAAGAGTTCAGTCAGGGGGAGTATCCCAAAGGACAATTTAGTTATGGGGAGCAGCCCCGACGAGAACTTACCTTTCCATTGATGTCAAAGGGGGAGAGAGCATAGAGGCATGTCTCCAGGGGGAGTGATGGTCACAGGGGGAGAATGAGTGATATGACTTCAGTATTTCATCGAAGTGTTTCCATCAATTACAAAGGGGGATATTGTTGATTAATTAGGTTGGTTGTCACTTATGTCAACCCTTGAATCAAATCCAATAGAAAATTATGGCATCCCCAACAATATGGTTAAGGTACTTAAGTTTGTTTGATGTATAATGGTATTAAGGTTAGTATATTTGTAGGTAAGACTATTCTATATGGATAATACATGTCATTCCATTTCTAGTGATATGTGGAACGTCACATAACTCTTCATGGTTAGAGAGTTATGGCCTTGTGAAGTTGGAAAACCCACATGAGCTATCTAGAAGGTCAAAGAAGTAAAAGTATTCTAGAAGCTCCTAGAAGAAGTTGACTAGTCAAATGAGTGAGACTAGGAGTTAATCATCGGTAAAGTTGTTGCAATAAGAAAATAATGAAAAATAAATTAGTTGCAACTAGAAGTGAAGATTTTACTATTTGTGGTTAAAGTGGTTATAAGTGGGCAAGTGGTTATAAGTGGTTAGCCCTAAAAACAAGGAAATTGGGTTAAGTTGGCTAGAAGGTAACCCCTTGAGGAATCTACATGGAAGTATAAATAAGAGAGAAAGGCTCTCCTATTAGCACCTATTGAGCACATTGGATATCTATTATTGTGTAAGGTTTATTGCAGGTACTCATTGATACATTTGAAGTTACACAAGTCTGAGGTAGCATGAAGGGTTGATGACGAAAATTTTGGAATTGTAGAAATACTAAAAAAAATCCTAGTTTTTGAGGTGTATGCAGGCTACAGTGGAATAGAGCATGTACATACACATGCTGAAGGAGAACATAGTGTGTACATATGCATGTTGAAGAAGGAACAATCGCATACAGTTGGAAAAAACCATGAAAACTTAAGGAGATGAAGATACCAAGTCTCTAGAGTCTGAAAGCAAGCTCCCATGAAGGTCTACAATGATAAGGCACATCATATCTATCTACAAGTTCAAAAGGTATGTCTTATTTCTATGTGTAGTTGGATTATGTTGTCTACATGAGAAATGGTTATGGGGGTTTGATGATTTTCCCTAGAGAGTCTATTGGTTGTATGGAACTTACTGTATAGGCCATATCTATAGAAATACAGTGTTGATATATTTGATATCTATCATTGGTACATCTTGTTAGTGTTGAGGCACATCTTGTATTTCTTGGCATATGGTTAAGGGTGTTTGAGAGACATGGTTGAGGGCTTGTGGTTTTGAAGTCGTTGCGAAGTTGATGGTATAGTTTGAGGATGAATAACAATAAGGGTTTTATGTCTATTCCATGTGAGGGTTATTACACTTGTTCATGATTATATACACATGTATGGCACATGACTAGAGAGATATAGATGCACTTGGTTAAGGGATATGTATGAGGATGTATACATAGGGAACAATTACAGTTTGGGCATAATGTCAAGTTGCAAGTTGATGTGACAAAGGCAACAAAGGGTCAGAGTTTTTTAGGAAGGTAAAAACCCTAGTTTTCATAAGGTGTACACATGATGCAATATAGACAGTCTGCGTACAAATGCATGCTGCACTATAGATTGGTAGCATACATATGGGAGATGCAACACTTAAAATTTGCGTACCTGTTAGGTTTTTGTTGGTACAAGAAGGTTATAGGTACATGTTGGTCACATGATGTTGGTATAGGTTGGTTACAGGTTGTTGGCATAGATTGGTACAGGTTTACAATGGTATATCTCACAGTGACAGTGTGGAAGTGGCTTCATCATTTCACTTATATTTCAGTGTGGCAGGACAGGGAAAGGATAGGTGGTTGTAGCCACCTTTCAGTTTTAGATGGATAACATAGGGGGTTGTAGCCTCTTCTAGTTGTAGCTAGAGAATTGGGGATTTGGATCTTCCCTCAGGTTGTAGCCTAAAAATATAGGGGGTTAGAGCCTCCTTCTAGTTACAACTGGAGAACGAAGGAAGTTGGTGCTTTCAATGAATGTAATTCTTAAAGACATATAAGAAAAAGCATTATGTGGTTTTATCCTGCATTGGGTTTCCACGTAAAAATACCGGTGTATTATGTATGTGTGTGATTGCTCATTGTTCATGGTTTATTTACTCTACACTTTTTGAATGATAAATGATATATTGATCATAAAGATAAACAACACTTATATATTGTGGTTAAAAGGGATTAAAAATATCTATTACTAATTCACTCCCCCTCTTAGTAATCCAACATTTCCAAGACAAAATTCAAGAGTAAATTTTGTTTTACTATTACATATTGATTCTTGCTTTCCTAATTGTGAGATTCTATATTACATTTCAAAGGAATGGATTTATTTGACATTAGACCTTTACTATGTCATGACTTGAATTTTTTTTAAAGTGGTAGAATGGTTTATTTGGATCTTTGGTTTAATTAATTTATTATGTTTACTATTAACCTTTGATCTTATCACTTTAAAAGTTGAATATACATGCTATCATTCAAGACTTGCGAGTTATTTAATTTATGAAAATGGTTTAAATGGTGATATTATAAAGGCCACTTCAAAATTGCATTCCTATGGTCATATCAATACAAATACTTAAGAATATAACTACCATAGTTTGAATTTCTAGCTATCATTACAATGAACTTGGATGTAGGGTGGTATACTTGTCAATCAAAATGATTTAATCACCACCAAGACTGATTGTTACCTTGATACCTTAGTAATTACATCATTTATTGTGTTTGTAACAGGTGTATACTAGAACTAATGAAGTCTGTACTACTAGTTATTGTATCAATCATTCATATAAATCACTTTTAATTCTGAAATCTTGTAATTTAGATTTAGGGTATTTCCATGTTCAAATTATTATGACTCCTTTTCATCACATATTTTAGAATTCCTTAAGTCTTGTTTATCCCTATTCACATATGTTCCTATTCTCTATTAATGCTCGAAGAAAACGTTGTGTCAATTTTTTTCTTTGTTACCTATGGCTCCTATAGTGAGAATTTAACCATCGGGTTCTGAAATCTTGGAGGCCTACAAATATTACTCAATGTTGTTTCATAAGGTTGGATTGTTATAATTTATTAAGTATTTCCAAGGTCATAACTTGACAGTCGCTAGGACCTTCACTTAGAGTTTCAATGTTAAAGTGGCCAAGGTAGGGGATGTCGAAATTAAGGTGAATGAAGAAATGATAGATAAGGCCACCCACTTACCAATGGTAGGAGAAAAATGGTGAAAGAATTGGCTGGTTAAAAATTCTATGGAATGAATTCTTGGTGTCAAGGAAGGTGACATATAACCCTAAAGGTATGCTTGTGACCAAACTTAAAAAGAAATGTCGTGACCCTATTTCGACTGTTAAATGGTATATTACTTGTGAATATCACTAAGGTTTGTTATTTTATTATCATTTCTGATTTTTAATGGTTTTCATAGGATACCAATTGAATTCTCCTTACTATTTTCACAAGACCCCGTCAAAAATGGAAAAATTCTACCAGAGAGGGTTTGGTAATCTCGACTGGAGTCTTTTCCATCATGGGTTAATCTGAATTTTAGTTGAATATTATTTAACCTAGATAGGGGATTCATGGGAAAATTTTACTTAGAGAAACAATATCTATGAAAACCCTAAGCAAGTTAATGGTTCATAGGAACTTAGGTTAGGGTTTTATTTTAACAGTTCATTTGGGATTTGTCATAACGGGTCCTCTCACACTCTGCAACATGAGGAGGTATTGTTGAGGGTAACCCATATTGTGATTCAAAAATCAAGTCTCGATTTCGATTGTATACTAGCCAATGAAAGCAAAAAGTTCAATATGATCATTTGGGTCAGGATCACATGACTCGGTCTTCATCTCATACCCATGCAATCATGAAATCTTCTATTAAATATTTGTATGAAACAACAAATAAAAGAAACGATTTAAAAGGAAAGCACCATGCACGAAAGATATCTAGAATGACCAGGAATAACCTTAGAAGGACGTCAAATTCAAGCTCTTTGATTCATATTCTTGATGATGAATCAAAGATCGAAGTTAAAAATTCTCCTTATAGATATTTCAAACAATCACTAAGTTTTAAGTTAGATCAAAAGGATGGGTTGTCACCGAAAATTAATCAAGATGAAAAATATAAAGCACATGATGGTCGTCACCAACTATTAATCATATCCTTCTATAACTCTTGTCCTTATCCATCTTGCATCCAATGATGTATTTTATTATTAATAATGATCAAAACATTACATTTCCTAGGCATGCTGGCCTCTTTTAATTGTTTGGGAACTCTGGCCTTTCATAAATTAACAAAATACATTATTTAATATGGGGGCTCAAAATCAGGGTATTACATTCCCGTCCCCCTTATTTTGGCACTGTCCTTGGTGCATATACAAAACATAAATCAAAATTTCAAAATTGATTCAAAACGTTATGGGTACTCAACCCACATGGAATCTTCATGTTGCCAAGTAGCATCTTCAGGACCGTAGCAGGTCCTGTGAACTTTTACTAGCTCTATAACTCGATTCCAGAGCATTTTGAATTTTTTGTCCAATATGAGCGTTGGTTGGACTTGAAAATCTCCCTCTATCTCTACCTGATTCAAATGCCAATAATTAACATGGTTAGGATCATGTACACATTTTTTTATGAAAAGAGACATTAAATACATTATGCACATTCATGGAAGCACGCAATGCAAGCATGTATGCAAGTGAACATATTTTTTCGAATATCTCAAATGGACCACAAAATCTGACCACTAGATTTGCACAACTACCCAACTTCAATAAACTCTTCTTGGGATTCACTTTCAAAATCACATGCTCCCCCACTTTAAATTCTCTAGTTGTCATGTTCTTATCTGCATAACATTTCTGTCTATTTTGAGTTTCCTTTAAATTCTGTTTAATTCTAACCATTTGGTATTGCATATCCTTGAGCAATTTTGGCCCAAGTACCACTCTATTTGTTGGGTTCTCCCAACTCACTGGAGTATTGCATTTCCTACCATACAAAGCTTCAAATGGGATCATTTTCAATGAATCTTAATACCCATTATTATAGGCAAACTCAACCAAGTGCAAGTAATTTTACCACTTAGATGGCTTATACATCACATACATTCTCAATTTGTATTCAATTACTTGGTTGTCTCTATTTGTCTTGCCATATGTCTGTGGATGGTATGTTGTGATAAAGTTTAGATTTGTACCAAATCATTTAAAAAATCCCCTCTAGAAATTTGAAGTAAACTTTGTATCTCCATCTAAAACAATTGCCTTAGGTATCCCATGCAACCTACAAATATCCATCATGTAAATTTATGATATATTAGTTGTCGTATGAGTCATTTTTACAGGAACACAATGAGTAGCATTTGTCAATTTATCAACCACTTCCATGATTTAATCATGTTGTCTTGTTGTCTTGGGCAATTTAGTTATAAAATCAATGGTTA
>ML818953.1:18051-29942 GCA_009831015.1 Picea engelmannii | reverse complement strand
TCACCAAATTTACAATTAAAATAAAGAAAATCAGGTTGCAGAAGAAGCACTGGAGAAGAAGTTTCAAGGCATTAGGTAGCTATTTCTTTGCACCTCACAAGGAGAGCGCCATCCCCAAGTGGAGCCACTATTATAAACCTATGTTTCATAGGATCAGTTGGTGATTATAATATTTTCTTCTAGTTGCATTATATTGTAAATAATATTTTATTTTGCAAATGATTCCCAAAAAGAAAGAAATGAAAAAGAAAAAGAAAAGAAAAAATACAAAAAATCAAAAGAGGGTGTAAAAATAGAAAAGAAAAAATGATAAAACCCCATGGAATAAGATTTTATTAACTCATACTGTCTAACCATGATCAATATTTTTGAATTTATGTAGATAGTTTAGTGAATAAATTGGGCTAAACAATTTAATCTAATCCTAATTAGATAGTATAGTGAATAAGTTTGGCTAAACAGTTTAAGCTTAGCCAAATGTCTTAGGTTAGAGAAATTGTTAACCCCACAGTCTAATCTGGGTTAATGTGATAGGTACTTAGATTAGGATATAGGTTAGCATATTTTATTTCAATAAAATTGATGAAAGATTGATTAAATGCCTTTGATTTGAGTTAAAATGATGTATTTTTTACCCCTTGGTGACAAAATGAAGGAAGGGGAGCAGCAAAAATCCATAAAATGTTTTTATCCTAAGTTCGTAAGTGATATGATAGCTTTGGCACTTTGTGTTAAAAGGCTCACTAATCTCAGTGTTTGATCAAAGCGCGCTTAGGTCTACAATCAACAATGAATATCAGACCCCCCCGACCTTTATGCCTTTAACGGTGGGGGGGGTCTGAGTTGGTGGTTTTCCAGGTGTGGGCCCCTCATAATGTGTCAACCTCACATTAAATTGGACCCCCCTCACTCATTCCCGACAACCACCCCCCCTCCAATTAAACCGCCAAACCACTCATCCATACCACCTCCGCACTCCAGAGCCACACTCCACTACCCTGCCTACACATCACTTTCCACTCACCTATCGCTCGTCACATCCCATCCACCCATTGGCCATTCATTACCCTCCATGTCACCTACATCCAGCCATTGGCCATTCATTATAATCCATGTCGCCTCCATCCACTCATAGTCCAATCAATGTAGTCGTCCATTATCGTTACCCATCTGAATCACCATTCGCTCCATAACGGACACCCCGTTCAACCATTTAACTCTATTTTTCTGCCATTCCCGCATTGTTCATCGATCCAGATGCAGTCGACGCCACCATTTCCCATTTGCAGAGACAACCCCCATCAAGCCCACAGTCAACAACCGCCATTAAAACCTGGTAAACATAGTCAATATATTTTTTTGTTACAGATATCAGTTCAATCATGGCACCCAAATCTAAATCTACATAAACTAAAGAAAATCCTTTCCTCCCTTCTCCCATCAACCTAGATTGCATACCCCTGGTCGATAAACATTATTTAATTGCAGAGCCAAAGTGTGAATTTGACTTCTTTGAATTACGCTTTTGTCTCAAGGATGTTTTTCTGGATCAGAGCGACGAGATTGGACTCTGGGAGTCTAATCTTCCACTGTACCTTTTTCCCTAGACATACAATTTCCCTGAATTTTCCCTAAAATGCCAAGCTCACTACCTTTCCGGTCAAAGAGTCAATGTCTCTTCATATGTACTCTAGTTCAAACACTCTAAAATTTTATGATGTTCTTGGTGTTAACCTTAGCGAGGAAATGCAATGGAAAATCACAGGTGAGACATCAGGTAATGTGTTAAACATGGAGAATGGGGGAAGACAAAAGGACAGAGGAAATGGCTTAGGGAACCGCGAGAATTCTAGGAAGGTGTTAATCCCTAATATTGGCTCATTACCCCTTAATTGGATCATATTACATTATTAATGTTATTTTATTTATGTCGGATTTATTCCATTAGTTGTAATTATACCTCCTAGTCTCCTATATATACCAAGGAGACTTTTTCATTTGGAATCATCTTGTACTTGAACATTTATGTAGGGTAAAAGGAGGTTGCCCCCTCGAAGAGGATTATTATATGAAATTATCTCTTTTTCAAGGCGTTGAGTACTTATTCTAAGGTTTTTCTATGCTATATTGATATTTGGTTCTTAACATATGGTATCAGAGCTCAAGGTCTTGGGGTTTTGTTGCTACATCTGAAACATTGTGGAATTTTCGCTATAACTTTTTTTCTACAATGATTCATAAGGAATGGCTTGGAGAATATTTAGTAGAAAGATCAAGGTACATTGGGTTAAAATTTCATCTCCTGAGGCCCTATACTTTAGAAGATACAACCTTTGTAATATAGGGTTCTGGAATCATCATGAATTTATTCATTGCAAAATTTTTGCTATAAAAATGTTTCTGTAACGTTTCAGAACCTGAAATATAGAGGCTATTCTCAGAAATTAGAAAGGTATCTGTGGTAGCGATTTCTACTTCTGGGTCATATTAAATTTGTATGTACACCCTGTGGAAGATAGGGTATCTGACTAGTCTCAAGCAGGTGTTCCGGGTAAAACAATCATAAATTCTTCCTAGAGTATCCAAATTGAGTGAGACTAGTTGCATTGGATAGTGGACAGCTCTTAATAGTTCTAGTACGAGTTTCAAAATTTTATATCAATTTATTTATGTGGGTCACGCTATACAAGTGATATCTCCTGGAAAGGCCAAAAATCAGCAAGTTGTGGAGAAGTTACCATAAATTCCACTTGGCACATCCAATTTTTATCAGACCTGTGGAATTGAAGAGAAGAAATATCATATACCTACAAAAAATAAAATTTCATACTTAGAAGGGCGGAAATTTTGGAGATACAATAAAAGGAATATTGTCTAGCAGAACCACCTAAAAATCAAGGTTTAAAGTGATACTTGGCCAACATGCCACCAAAAAAGGGAACTTCTACACCAAATAAGCCTCCAAACAATCCTACTTGGACTCTTGAAGAATGTGAAGAAATGCGTAGGGACATAAATGATTTACAAAAGAAGACAGTAACAAAAGATGAACTACAAGAGATGATGGATTCAACAGAAGCTAAGTTTGAGGCAATAAATACTAAGATGGACACTTTAAAAGGGGAGATCATGGAAGGATTGAAAAATTTCCTAATAGAGAGGACGCTTGAAAGTGAAAATGTATCCCATGAAATTCATGATGAGGACACAAGGAAGATGAATCAATAATGGAGAAACTCCAACTTTGGGTTGAATACCAACCACGTTCCTAAGATCGATATGAGGATGTTTGATGGCAAGGACCCAATCACATGAATACTTCAGATGGAGCAATGCTTTGATCTACATAATGTGCCACATACACAAAAGGTATGAATTGCTTCTTTATATTTAGAACCCAATCAATTTGTATGGTATCGATGGCTTTGTTCTCGCAAATCAGTCGTCACTTGGACAATTTTCATGGAAGAAATGGCAGCACATTAGGAGGATACAAGGAGCAATACCTTCTTTAGCCAATTGATAAATCTCAATCAAAAGGGTTCGGTTATCGAGCACATTGAGAACTTCCAAAGTTTGAATATAAAGGTAACATCTATTCCAGATGAGCACTTGATTGATGTATTCATAGGAACTTTAAAGGATAACATTCAACATGAGGTTTGCCTTTGGGAACCCAAATCATTGGAGAATGCATTTAAGGTGGAAAAAATGTTGAAAGTAAAAATATGGCTATAGCTACTAGAAGGACCAATCCTAACATCTATAGAGAGAATAATTGATGTATGAGCATCTATCCACGCCAACCATGTGCCAGCCAGCCAACCCACATTAGCGCATGCATTCAATGAGGAGAAGAGAAGCCAACCCTCTCACATTTTAAAATTTGAATGTAAATGTAATTAAATGCATGTAAGGCCATTGAGCCATGAAGCCGCAACTTTGCATAGTCATAGATCTCGATATCCTTTAATGGTTGTAAGGCTGCAATATAGCTCCAATTCAGACTAGACAGTCATTTATTGGTAATTCAATGTAGATTGAATAGGTAGGTGAGGATGGAGGGAAGAGCTCGAAGATCCCCCTCGAGTAAAAGATCTTGGATCTCATTTTGAGTAAGTTGGTAGACAAAGAAGGAGTCAAGACACTGTCAAAACTCTGAGCTCAGGAACACCTTGTAAAGGAGGAATTTGATTAATACAAACAAGAGTAGTTTTCCTACATATTATCTGTGTTGTGTGAATTTCTTTATGTGTGTTCATCATATGCTGTGAATGCATGCTACAGATGTGCGTTTGCAGGGACAGATAGATTCTTCTATCTATAAGGTTTGATTTCAGGGTTGGAGATCTTTGAGGCTTCATGCCAAGGGGGTGTGACAGAACACTGTGAGTTCTGATAGCCAGTGCTTAGATAACACTTCCCTTTCTACGGAATTTGGACAAGGACATGCTAAGAAGGGCACACCATCTAGAGTCATTAACTCAGGAGAAGACCTCAAGGTTGTTGAACACCTTGGAGGCAAGACTGTGTAAGGAAGAAACAGTGAAAGACAGGATCACTACGGGATTCTATAAGAACTTTTCCAGGTGAGCATTGAGTAAATGCACAGGTTGCATTGAGGAGAAACTCTGCCAAGAGGGAATTGAGTCAGTGTGCAGACAGAGCACAGAAGGAAAGAACTCTTTTGAGTTTTGGAATAGAAGAAGAGTCCAAGGAAGGATCTTCACAGGGTTGTTGAACACCCTGCAGACTCAACAAGAAGTTGCTTGAGCAAAGGATTGCTAGGAGGGAATCAGATTCTCCATCTGAGGGAGAAGAAAAAAGGGTTGATCCCTTAGATATCGAAGCTATAGGAAAAGCTCAGAAGAGATAGCACCGAGTTAGCGTGTGAATATTCTGCAAGGTGTGCAGGAGTCGTGGAAACCTTTTAAAGCTTCAAAGAAGGACAAGCTCAGGAGGGAGAGTGATTTTATGCACAGAGGCCACAAGAGGTTGTAGAGGCCGAAAGGGAGAACTCTTTGGAGAGTTTAGAGTCCCAAAATCTCAGGAGGGACAGCGTCTTCGAGTGCATAGGTGAGACCAAGGGTCGCAGAGCTCGCAGAAAAGAAGAAAAGGTCGAGGCCTTTAGCATTTGGGAATTCTTCCAGGTTCGGGAAGAAAGTGCATGCTCAAAAGGAGAGCACAGTTGTCGAAGGGAATATTTGGACCATTGAAGTTTCCACATCTAGGGAGCAGAGGGAGAGCACGCAAAGCAAGAGAGATCATGAGCCATCAGATCTTTCACAGATCCCTGACAGCTGTCAGATCTGGAAGAAGGCACATGTGAGTTAAGCCCACATATGTGCAGAGCAGAGAAATCTGGGAAAGTCACAACAGGGCAGGAATATCAGGATTTCAGATTTCGGGAGTTCAGGATTTCGAAGGTCCTGATGACGAGAGATCTAGGCACTTCACAATGAAAGTCCCAAAACAACGAGAGAAATCTAAGTCATCCATCTTGAAGGAGGACACATGTCGTGAGATCTCCATTTTGGGGATTTGGACATCGGAAAGCATAGAAGGGAGTCTTTCGACTTCGTGAGTGGAAAAGTGACAAAACGATCTGGACCATCCTTTCGTGGGAGGACACATGGTGAAGATCGAGGAGTCCACCAGGATTTCAGATACTAGGGATTCAAAGGACCAAAGGAGAAGTGTTGTACGGGTCGCGAAGTTCTAAAACGAAAATTTCTGAAAACAGGAGAAGGAGTATTGTCGGGAGCATTTCAGCATACCGGATATCGAGATTTCGAGAATCCTGAGGACAAGAGATTCAGGCTCTTAGGGAGGAAAATCCCAAAAAGATCAAATTCGTTGATTTGAGAGTGGATCATATCCGTTGATATCAACTAGGAGAAAAAAGGGTCGTATCGTCACTTCGGCATTTTGGATACCAGAAGTGCAAGAGAGTAGGGGAAGAGGAGACCTTGCATTAGGAAAGCCCGAAACATGAAAGTATGAAAGTGTTTGGAGGAAGCCAGCATTTCGTCATATCGGAGTTCGGAACTTCAGAAGTCCCGAGGGCATGGATTCAGGAAACTTGACAGTGAAAGTCTCGAAGTAATGAAATACAACATAAAGGAGAGAGAGGCTTCAGTCGCACCGAGGATCGGGATTTTAGAGTTCAGAACTTCGATAGTTCCGAGGATATGAGAACCAAGCATTTCAGCATCAAAAAACCTGAAATCGCGATAGGAGGAGAAAGTCGGGAAATAGGCATTTCGGCATTTCAGAAATCGGCTTTTCGGGATTCTTGAAGATAGGAAGTTGGTCACTTTGCGTTGGTGAACCCCAAAGAGGACTGCGGTCATATGAGGAGAGGTCATATGAACTAAGAATGTAGCCCAAGGGGATAACTATGACTAAATCCATTTCAACAAATCGGCACTTCGGGTGTCGGGAGATAGAAGAGTCAAGGAAACTTGACATCAAGACTCAAGAAGTCCCGAAACCCAAAATTACTTTGCAGGAAAATATCTCGGTCGTGCTTGAAGGCTGTATGGAGGTGAAGGACCTGTGGATTGAGAAATTTTGAGGGTCCGATAGGGACTCGAAGAAGCCACTTCAGCTCAAAGGAGATTTGAATGGTCCTATGAGTGGATCTCGACCTGCGGATTGGGGGTCTGCATTATTTGGTATCAGAGCTTGACTTTGTTTGTACATTTCAGGTAGAGGAAGCGAGGAAAAGAAGATAGAGTGATGGAAGCTCTGTGATGATTGTTTGCAGGTAGGAAGAAATCAAGAAGACAATCAAGAGGACTGTAGGAGATGCTGAAAACACTTAGGGTTGTTGAGTGACAGCATATTTGCCAGGAGGGAAGATAGAAGACAGGGAGATGGCTACTGAAGGCCATAATCATGGTAGAAAGAAGAACCACCAGTAGCAGGAGAACTCTACAAGGGATAATGAACTCACCGAGGTCAGGGTGAGGATGGAAGATCTTGCACTGCGGGTGCAACAAAATGATAAGTCAAGATGGGTATATGAATGGCCCATGAAGATGAAGGTAAAATGGCCAATCAGGGAATTGGTGGTAAAAAGACAGTAGAGGTTGTTAAAGGGATGGTTGAGGCATGTTGAAAACCTTAACAAACCAGAGGAGAAGATGGTTCAGGTGTGTGAACCAAAAGCTGGGAGAAACCTCAGTAGTGAGGATGACATGGGATCAGATGAAGATCTCAAGGATTGCCAAGAGGGAAGAATAGAAATTCCAAATTTCCAAGAGGGAAATGAGATGAGATCACTATGAGATCTCACAGACTGTCAAGAGGACAGCGGGGGAATTTCATATTGCCAAGAGGGCAATAAGACGAGATCACAGCGGGATCTCATAGACTGCCAGGAGGGCAGCAGGAAAATCCCAATTTGCCAGGTGGGCATGGGAACTGAGATGAGGCTATGTGAAAGTCTCATGAACTCAGAGGTGAGTTTGTATCAGTGAGGGATGCTGGCAAGTGGAGATTCATGTGGTTTTGCAAATCATGTGAATGAAGATGATGACAAGTTAAAAACTTGCACCATCCAGGAGGAGGAATGGAGGAATCTTCTAATGGTTGGAGGAATTGAAATATTCCTTCCACTTAGCTCAGTTGGGGATAAAACCTGTGTTATAAAGGGACAGCCAGCAAAGAATGACATGGAAGAATAAGCATTGGAGTAGATGTTAGAGGTTGCCCAAGCAGAAGAAGAAGAAAAGCATTCCGAGGAATGGCTCAAAATTTTCAGCCAGGAAGTTGAAACGACTGCAGCATTAGAGCTTGCAGCAGAAGAAATCGAAGAAGAGACAGATAGCATGAGTCTTGTTGATCTGTGTGAAGATATTGAATCCCTAGGAAGGAGGGTGATAGTGCAAGGCATGCACATCCAACAAATCAGGTTGGAGACAGAGGGAAAATTCCAGTCTGAGGAGTAGCTAGAGAAAGCTGGAGACATACCAGCAACAGAATTACCATAGGGAGAAGTTGAACGGCAGTTCAGTGAGGAGACTACAGAGCTAGAGTCTATAGCAGAGTGGCCACTGAGTGCCACAAAGGAGGGAAAGGACAACATGGGAGATCATAGTGATCTGCCCATTTGCAGAAATAATTTGCAGCAGAGGAGACTGCATGGGCAGAAACAACCATTGCAGCAGTTGGACGAGATGATAGAAGACATCAGGAGGTTGATGTTGAGATCAGCAGAGACTGCCAGCAAGGAAAGGCTGAGCAAAAGGAAAGTAGAAGTAGCAACAAAGAAGCGTAAGAAGTAGTAGCAGCAGGGAAGTGGAGTAGATGAACAACTCCCAAGAATCGTTTGGGATCTAGGAGGATTTCAACAGCTGAGATGGGAAGCTCATGAGCAGGAGCTCATGAATTTTACAGCTGAGGAGTATGGTGTAGGAGCCTCTCTCCACACCAACCATGCGCCAGCCAACCAACCCACATTAGCGCACGCATTCAATGAGGAGAAGAGGCGCCAACCCTCTCACATTTTAAAATTTGAATGTAAATGTAATTAAATGCATGTAATGTCGTTGAGCCATAAAGCCATGACTTTGTGCAGGCATAGATGTAGATATACTTTAATGGTTGTAAGGCTGCAATATAGATCTGATTCAGACTAGACAATCATTTATTGGTAATT
The DNA here is from genome assembly GCA_009831015.1 of Picea engelmannii. Classification (NCBI taxonomy): domain Eukaryota; kingdom Viridiplantae; phylum Streptophyta; class Pinopsida; order Pinales; family Pinaceae; genus Picea; species Picea engelmannii. The sequence goes on along the minus strand of ML818953.1, from coordinate 21,277 downwards.
CAATGTAGATTGAATAGGTAGGTGAGGATGGAGGGAAGAGATCAAAGAGCCCCCTTAGGTAAAAGATCTTGGATCTCATTTTGAGTAAGTTGGTAGACATAGAAGGAGCCGAGACACTATCAAAATTCTGAGCTCAGGAACACCTTGTAAAGGAGGCATTTGATTAATACAAACCAGAGTAGTTTTCCTGCATATTGTCTGTGTTGTGTGAATGTCTTTATGTGTGTTCATCATATGCTGTGAATGTATGCTATAGATGTGCGTTTACAGGGATAGATAGATTCTTCTATCTGTAAGGTTTGATTTCAAGGTTGGAGATATTTAAGGCTTCATGCCAAGAGGGTGTGACAGAACACTGCGGGTTCTAATAGACAGTTCTTAGATAGCACTTCCAGTTCTATAGAATTTGGACAAGGACATGCTAAGAAGGGTACACCATCTGGAGTCATTAACTCGGGAGAAGACCTCAAGGTTGTTGAACACCTTGGAGGCAAGACTATGTAAGGAAGACATAGTGAAAGATAGGATCATTGTGGGATTTTGTAACAATCTGCCAGGTGGGCATTGAGTAAATGCACAGGTTGCATTGAGGAGAAACTCTGCCAAGAGGGAATTGAGTCAGTGTGCAAACATAACATAGAAGGAAAGAAATCTTTTGAGTTCTAGAATAGAAGAAGAGTCCAAGGAAGGATCTTCAGAGGGTTGTTGCACACCCTACAGACTCAGCAAGAAGTTGCTTGAGCAAAGGATTGCCAGGAGGGCATCAAATTCTCCATCCGAGGGAGAAGGAAAAAGGGTCGATCCCTTAGATATCGGAGCTATAGGAAAAGCTCAGAAGAGATAGCACCAAGTTAGCATGTGGAGATTCTACAAGGTGTGTAGGAGTGCAGGAGATTCTGCAAGGTGTGCAGGAGTCGCGAAAACCTTTTAAGGTTTTAGAGAAGGCCAAGCTCAGGAGGGAGAGTGTTTTTATGCACAGAGGCCACAAGAGGTTGTAGAGGCCGAAAGGGAGAACTATTTGGAGAGTTTAGAGTCCTGAAATCTTAGGAGGTATAGCGTATTCGAGTGCATAGGTGAGACCAAGGATCGCAGAGCTCGCAGAAAAGAAGCAAAGGTCGAGGCCTTTAGCATTTGGGAATTCTTCCAGGTTCGGGAAGAAAGCACATGCTCAAAAGGAGATCACAGTTGCCGTCAGATCAGGCCGAAGGGAAGGTCTAGACCGTTGAAGTTTCCACATCCGGGGAGTAGTGGGAGAGTGCACAAAGTAGGAGAGATCGTGAGTCGTCAGATCTTGCACAGATCGCCAACAGTCGTTGGATCTGGAAGAAGGCACATGTGAGTTAATCCCACATACGAGCAGAGCAGAGAAATCCGGGAAAGTCCCGACGGGGTAGGAATATCGGGATTTTGTATTTCAAGAGTACGGGATTTTGGAAGTCTTGATGATGAGAGATCAGGGCACTTCACAGTGAAAGTCCCAAAACAGCAAGAGAAATTTGAGCCGTCCATCTTGAAGAAGGACACGTGTCATGAGATCTCCACTTTGAGGATTCGAACATCGGAAAGCATAGAAGGGAGTCTTTCGACTTCACGAGTGGCAAAGTCCCAAAATGATCAAGACCGTCCATTCATGGGAGGACACGTGGCGAAGATCAGGGAGTCCACCAGGATTTCGAATACCGAGGATTTGAAGGACCAAAGGAGAAGTGTCGTAGGGGTCGTGAAGTTCTGAAACGCAAATTCCCAAAAACAGGAGAAGGAGTATTGTCAGGAGCATTTCGGCATACCAGATATCGGGATTTTGGGAATCTTGAGGACGAGATATCCAGGCTCTTAGGGAGTAAAATCCCAAAAATATCAGGGCCATTGATCTGGGAGTGGATCACAGCTGTTAATCTCATCTAGGAGAAAAAGGGTTGTATCGTCACTTTGGCATTTCGGATACTAGAAGTGAGAGAGAGCAGGGGCAGAGGATACCTTGCATTGGGTAAGCCCAAAACACGAAATTCTGAAAGCGTTTGGAGGAATCCATCATTTCATCATATCGGAGTTCGGAACTTCGGAAGCCCTGAGGGCATGGATTCGGGAAACTTGACGGTGAAATTCCCGAAGTCGAGAAATACGACATAAAGGAGAGTGAGGCTGCGGTCACACCAAGGATCAGGATTTCGGAGTTCAGAACTTTGGGAGTTCCAAGGATATGAGAACCAAGCATTTAGGCATCAGAAAACCCAAAATCGTGATAGGAGGAGAAAGCCGGGAAATAGACATTTCAGCATTTCAGAAATCATCTTTCGGGAGTCTTGAAGACAGGAAGCCAGTCGCTTTGAGTTGGTGAACCCTGAAGAGGATTGTGGTCATATGAACTAAGAGTGTAGCCCAGGGGGCTAACTATGACTAAATCCATTTCAGAAAATTGGCACTTCGGGTGTCAGGAGATCGAAGAGTCAAGGAAACTTGACACCGGGACTGAGGAAGTCCTGAAACCCAAAATTACTTTGCGGGAAAAGATCTCGGTCATGCTTGAAGGTCGTGTGGAGGTGAAGGACATATGGTTTGAGAAATTTTGAGGGTCCGATAGGGACTCGAAGGAGCCGCTTCGGCTCAAAGGAGATTTGAACAGTCCTGTGAGCGGATCTCAACCTGCGAGTTGGGGGTCTACATCAATAATGCTCCTTCTTCTAAAACACCTCAACCTACAAGGTTGACACCTCAAAAATTGGAGGAAATAAAAGCAAAAGGTTTATGATTTAATTGTGAAAGCAAGTACAGTAAGGGACATAAGTGTGGTGAGAAGAAATTATTCTACATAGATTGTGAAGAGAAAGAAGAACAAGAACAAGAACCATCTCAAGATGAAAACGTAGAAGTAATTTCTTCTGAAGAGATGACTCCCACGATATCGTGTAATGCACTGGCTAGAATTAGCACTCCTCAAAACCTCAATATCGAAGGATACATCAAAAATAAAAAGGTAATAGTCCTAATTGATTATGGCAGTACTCATAATTTCATTCACTATAAATTAGCCAAAGCTCTCAATTGCTTTGTATATTGAGCGCCAGAGTTTCAAGTAATAATTATAGATGGAGGAACTATCAATTGCTCAGGAAAATGCAATGAGATCAATATTACTATGGGGGAATATGTAATGAATAGTCCAATGATTGTTATACCCATGGGTGGTGTTGATGTTGTACTAGGAATCCAATGGTTACAATCATTA
>ML818952.1:2838-13963 GCA_009831015.1 Picea engelmannii | reverse complement strand
ATGATAAACCTATCCCCACAATGGTCATCAAGGACATGATCTTTGTCGATGACGCCAGTTATGACTCCACTAGAATGAATTCACCCCAATATGATTTTGTTTCTAACTTGCCTCCATTTCTAAAGGAGCAATAGGTATTTTCAAGAATCTAGTATGATTTGAAAGGGGTTATGGTGTAGGATAAACCATTAAACTCAGATCATACTCGCCCACTACTGAATCTGGGACAAGTATACTATGAGGATTGTTTTAATTGGATCCAGAGATCTTACCAAGATATCCCTTATCTAAAGGATCAACTAAATCAAGTTATGGCTCGAAATTTGGCATTGGAAAGAGAAAATGAGGGTCTGAGAGCCAGCATCCAACAATTTTTCCCCARGGATGGAAAAAGGTTCAAGASGTCAGGGGATATTATTATAAAAAATTCTAGCAATTTGATGTTATCAATTCACAATTATCTCATGTCTCTTTTTCAAAGGTTTAATGGGTAAACATTCTTCTTGGAATTTACGTTTGGTTTGTTTAGTGATAACTGAAATTGTTTTATTTTGTTTTTATTAGACTAGCTACAGAATCATAGATTTTGTACATTGTATTTAATTAGTTTATTAGATTGCTTTTCTAAATTAAACTTCCATTTTATTCTTAGGTGTGAAGGAGATCAATGTGAAAATTTTGAAGGAACAAGTAAATGGTTGGAGATGTTCCAAATTTGAAATTTTCATTTTAAAAACAGTTTCAAAAATATTTTGATGATGTAATTATTATGAATGGTTATCACAACAAACCTATTTTTTTGGTTACTTTTTAGTAAAGACTTTATTAAAATGGATCTGCACCTATCTTGTAATATATGAGAAATAGATCATGGTCTTAATTTAAATACTGATGCTTACCCGAAGACAAGGGCAACTCTTTTGCGACCTTATGATGGAATTATCTTTTGGTTTAATTCGGGTTTTTGTTAAAGCTCATTTGTCAAAGGTAGGAGATAGCTGGCAAGGTTTTCTTATTAGGAATGGTTTTGTTTCATTGCCACCAGAACCGGTCAATAGTTTACCTCTAGGCGTTGATGATTCTATCATCCCTTTCTTATAGTCCCACTCTCTACAAAGTTTTCGAGTGGAAATACAAGTCTCAAAAGACCCTGCATTACCTCCCGATACTCGTATTGATTCTCGTCAATGATCCAAGGTCACTGACAAGAAGCATGAATTCGCTCCAAAGAAGTCCTTGGAGGAAGTTATGAGTCACCCAAGGGATAAGGTACCTATAATCCCTAATCATGTACATAAATCGGTTTATGAAAACAAAATTAAAATCAAAAGATAGAGTAAGAAAAACATGGAGGGGGTTAATGATTTATATTTTAGGAATAAAAGGAATGGAATACTTCTTTCAAGAATGACCTTGAATCAACACTAGAACCATGATAAACCTATCCCTACAGTGGTCATTGAGGACACGATCTATGTCCATGATGCCACTAGAATGAATTCACCCCAATATGATTTTGTTTCTAACTTGCCTCCATTTCTAAAGGAGCAATATGGATTTTTAGGAATCTAGCATGATTTGAAACGGGTTATGGCACAGGATAAACCATTAAACTCATATCATACTCACCCACTACTGAAACTGGAACACGTATATTGTGAGGATTGTTTTAATTGGATCCAGAGATATTACCAGGATATCCCTTATCTACAAGCTCAACTAAATCGAATTATGGCTTGAAATTTGGTATTGGAAAGAGAAAACGAGGATCTGAGAGCCAGCATCCAATAATTTCCCCCCAAGGATGGCAAAAGGTTCAAGAGGTGAAGGGATATTATTATAAAGAATTATACCAATCTCAAGATTGTTATCAATTTGGAATTATCTCATGTCTCTTTTTCAAAGGTTTTGTAACATCCCGCTCTGGCGCACTGAGAAAACTTATTATTTGAGGAAACTTGCTCGCAAGTGATCTGGACTTTTCTGATGTTAAAACATTTATACTTGATTATGATGCGTTATGATAGATGACATGATGTTTTACTATTTGATGTAGACAGGTGCTATTGACTCAGTTTTATTGAGTGTGTGGGGTTTTGGACCTTGAGGATGCAGAGGCATCGGTGGCACCCCTTGGACTCCGGATTGAGTCAAGGAGTGTGTTATTTGGGTTGATTTATTTACTGTGATATTTCATTGATTTGATGATTTGATGTTGACATGTTCTAACACGATTTTCGATGATGCAGGCTGACGATAGCTTGTCGACCAGACTCACATATGGAGTAAAGGGGCACACACGATTTCCAGAGAGGTTGAGGGAGAGGGGTGGATAGCAGCCCTGCCACCGCCTACTAGCACTCCCGCCATGGTTTGAATGGTAGGTTAACGATTACCTAGTTCAAGAAGATCCACAATGCCATGAGGGAAGACTGCGACAGTCACTCACAATGATTCTAAAGGGCGCGCAATAAGGTGGGGGCCTTATTCCTTAGAGCCCTTAGTCTCCCACGAGTTCACCTGGCAGAGTGTTGACTCCAGGGGTTATAGATGTCTACCAATCAGTCCAGTTGGCGAGTGGCACCCTTGGAGCACGTGGTGCATTCTGAAGGGCACGTCGCACAAAAGAAACACAAGAAGTGAGTGGCACCCTTGGAGCACGTGGTGCATCCTGAAGGGCACGTCGCACAAAAGAAACACAAGAAGCGAGTGGCACCCTTGGAGCACGTGGTGCATCCTGAAGGGCACGTCGCACAAAGGAAATGAACGAGGTGAGTGGCACCCATGGAGCACATGGTGCGTCCTGAAGGGCACGTCGCATTGATGTGCATGAAGGAAACAAACCTAAATAGCCCTATGACAATAACGCCTTAAGAAATTGATGCAACCGCACTCCTTGGAGCACGATCACTCTCACTAGGACCTTCTCTAACTTTGGCCCAAAGAACTCAGTGGTTCTTTTATCTCCCAATCGGAAGACCTACACCCACAGTTCACTCCACTATCCTCCTTCCTTGACTTATCAGAGGATCGGAAATTCTCTCCTCGCGAATTTCAACCGTTATACGTTATCCCCTCAGATCCCCGAGACCCGAGATGCATCAGTCAACGCTGACCTACTTCCTCTGCTATCGGGACGTCACTTTATCGCCCTTCGTCGTTCGGGGCGTTAACCACTCGGAGTTCAACTCTCGAGATCCGATATGCCGAGATGTCGGCAACTCTCGATCTCGCTTCCTCGGATCCTCGTCGTTCGCGAGACCAATCTCTTGGTCCTTCTACTCCCGAGACCCAATGTCCCGAGATCACTTTCCACATCACCACTCCTGTGGTCCCCGCAATCTACGAAATTCCTCGGAATCTTCGTGCCTCACGATCTCGCGATCTTCAAGGGAAACTTCTAATCACTTCCACGTGAAATGCCAATATACCCGATCCACGAATAGAGTCATGCTCCTCGGGATTCCGATCGATGCCCTTGCTATCCCGGACTTCAAACTTCTTCCACCTGAAGTGTAGACTTCATGTCCTCTTTCCTTCTTATGAAATCTTGAACAAGAAGTGTCTCTTCACGAGACTTGTCGTCTACTCGCCGACCTGTGACGCTTCTTGCAAGATTTTAATAGCCGCTTTCCTACATATAACCTTCGACAAATTCAAAGGCTTGCTTCTTCTTAAGCTTCCTCAAGACTTCAAATCCCTTAGGAAGGAACTCTTGGACACACCTCTTGCGACAAATCTTCAATCACGAATAGGTGTTGGAATTCTTCGATTCTGCGCACTACTGCAGCAGAAACCTTCCACTCCCTTAGCTCAAAATCGCAACTCTTAGTCTACTTCTAGCCTGCGCATGCCTTGCACAGCTCCAGTGCCAATCCTGCACTTCTGAGATAAGAACAAAAGCTATCTCTAAGTAAACCCTGCAGTCACGCACTCCTTGCGGACAAATTCAACTGCACTCCTTGAGGGAATTCTCTGTCTCACTTAGAGAAACAATTGAAACTTATTCACTCATCCTCTCAGACTTCAAATCAACCATGAAATCACATACACAGCATATAAAAGCAAGTGCATAATAGGAAGCAAATACTCATGAGTGTAACATCAACAATACACAAAGAATAACACAACCATGAAATTGAATCAAAGCTTTTCTATTAATTCAATATCTGTACATGGTGGTTCTGCTCACAATTTCTCTTCTCTACTCTCTTCTTGCTCCTGTTTCTCATATGTTACAATGTACAAAGGAGGGTGTCTATATCCCATTTCCCTCTCGAATTCTAAAACTATCAAATCTACAATAAATTTCCTATCTACCAACATTAAATCTATTAAATGCCTCAAATACCTAAGGACGAGAGCTTAAAGGCTCAAGGTCCCTTTTACAATACAAGTGCACTTCTTTATGAATAACTTCATTAAAGAGCAGCGCAACAACTTCCAAGTATTTCAAAATGTGTGCTGGCACTGTCCAGCTGTCCTTTCTGGTTCATGCGCTGGCTCGCTTGATGAGTGAGCGATGCTCCTGCATCATACTCCTCAGCTTGAAAATATTCATGGGCTTCTGTCCATGAGCTCCTGCACAGTTTGTCCATGCTTCTGTATCACTGCCTCAGTCTCCCAGCTAGCATCTTCTACTGGGTGGTTCTTCCACTTAACCAAATACTCAAAATACTGCTTCTTCCTTGTCTTTCTACCCACTCGCTTGTCCAGTATGCACTCCATCTGCGGCTTCTCTGCAACTTGAAATTGTTTCTGCCACTGTATCACTGGTTCCTCAGTTCCAGCCTCCGCTTCTCCAGCCCTGTATGGGTATAAATCCAAAATATTAAAAATCGGAGATATCCCGATGCCCTCTGGCAACTCAAGTTCGTAAGCATTTTCTCCAAATCTCTTCAGGACTCTGCACGGTCCGATTTTCTTCATCTTGAGCTTGTTATATGTTCCTCTTGGGAACCTTTCCTTCCTCAGATGTGCCAGAACAAAATCACCAACTTCGAACTGAAGTTGTCTCCGATGCTGATCTATTATGCGCTTATACTCCTGATTTGACTTCTGTAGTCGCTGCTTCACCTTCGTGTGAAGTTCCTGCATCACCTCAGCAAATTATTTTGCGCTCGCGCTGCTAGTCGCACCCTGTTCTGACTCCCTGAGTTCAGAAACTCCCCTCGGTTGTGTTCCATACACAATCTGAAATGGACTCTTGCATGTACTCCAATTCACCAAATCATTGTATGCAAACTCTGCCTGTGGCAATATGTTGTCCCAGCTACTATGGTGCTCTGTCACCAAGTTTCTCAGCAAGTCTCCAAGAATTTTGTTGACCACCTCAGTCTGTCCATCTATTTGTGGATGGTAGGCTGAACTAAACGCCAGGTTAGTTCCTAGCTTCTTCCATAGCGTCCTCCAAAAATGACCTATGAACTTTGTATCCCTGTCTGAGACTATGCTTCTCGGCAATCCATGCAATCTGACGATTTCTTTGAAAAACAAGTTTGCGATGTGGGTCGCATCACTGGTCTTCTGACACGGAATAAAATGTGCCATCTTCGAAAACCTGTCCACCACCACAAAGATGGAATCAACTCCTCTCTGCATCCTCAACAAACCCAATACAAAATCCATGCTGATCGCCTCCCATGGCCTTTCGGGTATGGGAAATGGCTGATATAACCCAGCACATTGCTTTCAGCCCTTCGAATGTTGACAAATTCTACATCTGTCAACAAATCATTTAACATCTGCTCGCATGCCCGACCAAAAATATGATTCGCTCAGCTTCGTGAATGTTTTTTCATGGCCAAAATGTCCTGCTAATCCCCCACTGTGCTTTTCCTTCACCAAATTCTCCCTCATGGAGAAAATTGGAATACATAGTTGATTGCCTCGAAATAGCAACCCATCTTGGATCATATAATCTATCCATGGGCTCCGATCTCTGAGAACTAGATTCTCAGCTGCTTCGTATGCTTCTCTGAAGTCTGCATCTCCTGTGTACATGTCCTTCAGATTTTCAAAACCCAAGGTCTTGAATTTGAACTCCTGCAACAGTAAACATTTCCTGCTCAAAGCATCAGCCACTTTGTTAGCAGTTCCTGAAATGTGTTTAATCACAAACGTGAAATTTTGCATGTACTCTACCCATTTTGCATGTTTCTGGTTCAACTTCTCCTGTTGACTCACAAACTGCAATGCATGATTATCGTTGTACAATACAAATTCCTTGGGTATCAAGTAATGCCTCCACTTCTTTAATGCATGTATGATGGCATAGAATTCTTTATCATATGTGGAGTATTTCAGCTTTGCTTCATCCAGCTTCTCGCTGAAATATGCAACTGGCCTGTCATCCTGACTCAAGACCCCTCCAACGGCATATCCATTGGCATCACATTTCACCTGAAATGTCTTCTGAAAATCAGGCAACACCAGAATTGGTTGCTCTATGATCTTTCGCTTCAAAAAATTGAAGTTCTTCTCAGCCTCTGTTGTCCAATGAAAAACTTTATGTCGTTTCTTCACGGTGTCCATCATTGTGGTGTTAATTCCACTAAAATTCCTAATGAATTTTCTGTAGAAACTAGCCAAACCATGAAAACTTCTCACCTCAAAAACATTTCTCGGTGATGGCCAATTCTTGATCACTTCTACCTTCTCAGGATCCATCTTCAACTCTTTTGCCGAAATTACAAAACCCAAATAAATGAGCTCTGTCTGCATGAATGAACACTTCTTCATGTTGATCAATAGCTTCTCCCGCTGCAGTCTTCTCATCACAATGGCCAAATGCTTTAAATGTTCATCCTTGGTCTTACTGAAAACCAGTATGTCGTCCAGATATACAACTACAAATTTCTCGATGAATTCCCTCAGGACTTCATTCATCAGCCTCATGAATGTGCTTGGCGCGTTTGTCAAACCAAATGGCATGACCAGCCATTCATACAAACCTTTGTTTGTCTTGAATTCTATCTTCCATTCATCACTTTCTCTCATGCGAATCTGATGATATCCGCTCTTCAAATCAATCTTCGAAAAATAATTTTCCCCACTCAGGCAATCCATTAGATCATCCATTCTCGGTAGTGGAAATCTGTACCTGATAGTAATCTTGTTGATCGCTCTGGAGTCTGTACACATTCTCCAGCCTCCATCCTTCTTTAGACTCAGCACCGTTGGAACGACACACAGACTCAAACTTTCCCTAACCAGTCCTTTGTCCAACATATCCTGTACCTGCCTTTTGACCTCCTCATTTTCCTGCGGCATCAATCTATACGCGACTTTGTTCAGCAAACTCACTCTTGGTATGAGTTCTATGTGGTGACTCACACTCCTCATCAGTGGCAACGAACGAGGTAGTTCATCCATGATGATGTCAGCGAACTCTCGCAGTAGTTCCTGAATCTCTTCTGGCAAGTCATCCACTCTTGTGCTAGTCAGGACAATTCTCGGTTTCCTGACCACAAAGAATTGTGGATCTTCTTTCTTCACTATCTCTCTGAGAAGCTCCTTCCCACTCATGAGAAGTATTGTGTTTCTCACTTCCGGCTTCACCTCCTTATCATTTATCAGAATTAATATGTGCATCCTCCCATCCTTCTCCAAAGTATATGTGTCCATCCTCCCATCATGAACAACATTTCTGTCATATTGCCATGGTCTACCCAGCAATACGTGACAGACATCCATGGGAATGACATCACATAGGACCTTATCCTTATATTCACCCATTTTGAAATCAGCTAAACATTGTTTAGTGACACTCACCTGATGTCCCTTCTGCAGCCATGATACTTTGTATGGGATCGGGTGATCAATTGTTTCCAACTCCAGCTTTTCCACCATCTCGGTCGAAACGAGATTATCGGTGCTTCCACTGTCCACAATAACCTTGCATTTCCAACCCTTGGTCTTGCACGTGGTCCAGAACAGTCTAGTCCTCTGAGCTGTATCATCCACCTCCTTCTCGGGTGTTAAGAGAACTTTGTGTACCGTCAGTGATCTCCCACTTCCAGTGTCTTCATCCTCAACATCACGTCTCTGCACTTCAGTGATGTGAGCTTCTCCTACGACTTTCTTTTTCTCTGGACACTCAAATGATTTGTGCCCATTCTTGCCACATGTAAAACATGTGATCACTCCTCCTCTTCCTCTACCTCGACCTCTAGTACGAGGAAGAGTGTTCGCATCAGCATAACCTCCTCACTGATCAGTCTGTGGTCTTCTCTGTTTAGGTTTTGGTTGCCTCTGCTGTGAGGTTCCACCTCTCTCAACCTTACCCTGAGGTTTCTGCCATTCCTCCTTGGGCTTCTGGTATTTCTCCTGGGCAGTTGCTTTGCCTTTGGGCTAACTTTTGCCTCGCCCTCGCTATCCTTGCTTGTGGCTCAGCTTCTCCTTGGCTTTCAGAGCCATCTGGTAAGCATCCTCAACTGTTCAGATGGTAACCATGCTTAACTCATCCTGAATGTCATATCTCAGACCATTCAGGTATCTCGCCACCTTTTCATCATCGCTCTCCCGATGACCTGCTCTGATATTGAGCCTGTAAAATTCTTTGGTGTACTCCTTCACCGTCATCAACTTCTGTCTCAGGTTCTGCATTCCCCTGAACAGTGTGATCTGGTAATCTCTTGGGATGAATTTCGCTTTCATCTTCGCAATCATCCTGTCCCAGCTCTTGATTTTCTGTTTTCCCTTGGAACGTCTATCTGCTTGTAGCTCGTCCCACCACAATGTTGCATGTCCCTTCAACCGGGTGACAGCATGTCTGACTTTCTTGTCCTCTTCGATCTCCTTGTAATCGAAGTAGGTTTCAAGAGCTTGGATCCAATCCAGCAACTCTTCTGCATCCAGGCTTCCCTCATAGACTGGAATGTCCATTTTTGCCTTTGCACCCATCCTGGCGATAGCTTTGATCAATCACGAGGTTGATGCATCTTCTGCGGTGACCTCTTCTTCATGTCCAGCTTCCTCTTCAACCTCAGAATCACTAAGATCCCCAGCACCAGCTCCGCGTTGTTGTGTTGTTTTCATCTCCTCGAGTCTTGCTCGGAGATCTCTCATTTGGCACTCCATTTCTGGATTTCTTGCTGGCCTACCTCTTCTTCGCGCATCCCTGTCTTCTGGACCAGGTGACTGCCTTTCCCTTCTGGGTGGCATGGTGTAATCCTCTTCTCTGCTATAGAAAGTAAAGATATTCCCGCTCTGATACCACTCTGACGCAACCGCACTCCTCGGAGCACGATCGCTCTCACCAGGACCTTCTCTAACTTTGGCCCAAAGAACTCAATGGTTATTTTATCTCCCAATTGAAAGACCTACACCCACAGTTCACTCCACTATCCTCCTTCCTTGACTTATCAGAGGATCGAAAATTCGCTCCTCGTGAATTTCAACCGTTATACGTTATCCCCTCGGATCCCCGAGACCCGAGATGCGTCAGTCAATGCTGACCTACTTCCTCTGCTATCTAGACGTCACTTTATCGCCCTTCACCGTTCGGGGCGTTAACCACTTAGAGTTCAACTCCCAAGATCTGATATGTCGAGATGTCGGCAACTCTCAATCTCGCTTCCTCGGATCCTTGCCGTTCACGAGACCAATCTCTTGGTCCTTCTACCCCCGAGACCCGATGTCCCAAGATCACTTGCCACGTCACCACTCCTGTGGTCCCCGCGATCTACGAAATTCCTCGGAATCTTCGCGCCTCACGATCTCGCAATCTTCACGGGAAACTTCTAATCACTTCCACGCGAAACACCGATATACCCGATCCACGAATAGAGTCACGCTCCTCGGGATTTCGATCGACACCCTTGCTCTCCCGGACTTCCAACTTCTTCCGCCTGAACTGTAGACTTCATGTCCTCTTTCCTCCTTATGAAATCTTGAACAAGAAGTGTCTCTTCATGAGACTCGTCATCCGCTCGCCGACCTATGATGCTTCTTGCAAGCTTTTAATAGCCTCTTTCCTGCATATACCCTTCGATGAATTTGAAGGCTTGCTTCTTCCTGATCTCCCTCAAAACTTCAAATCCCTCAGGAAGGAACTCTTGGACACACCTCTTGCGGCAATTCTTCAATCATGACTAGGTGTTGGAATTCTTCGATTCTGCACACTCCTGCAGCAGAAACCTTCCACTCCATTAGCTCAAAATCGCAACTCTTAGTCTACTTCTAGCCTGCGCATGCCTTTCACAGCTCCGGTGCCAATCCTGCACTTCTGAGATAAGAACAAAAGCTATCTCTAAGTAAACCCTGCAGTCATGCACTCCTTGCGGACAAATTCAACTACACTCCTTGCAGGAATTCTCTGGCTCACTTAGAGAAACAATTGAAACTTATTCACTCATCCTCTCAAACTTCAAATCAACCATGAAATCACATACACAGCATATAAGAGCAAGTGCATAACAGGAAGAAAATACTCATGAGCGTAACATCAACAATACACAGAGAATAACACAACCATGGAATTGAATCAAAGCTTTTCTATTAATTCAATATATGTACATGGTGGTTCTGCTCACAATTTCTCTGCTCTGCTCTCTTCTTACTCCTGTTTCTCATATGTTACAATGTACAAAGGAGGGTGTCTATATCCCATTTCCCTCTCGAATTATAAAACTATCAAATCTACAATAAATTTCCTATCTACCAACATTAAATCTATTAAATGCCTCAACTACCTAAGGACGAGAGCTTAAAGGCTCAAGGTCCCTTTTACAATACAAGTGTGCTTCTTTATGAATGACTTCATTAAAGAGCATCACAACAACTTCCAAGTATTTCAAAATGTGTGCTGGCACTGTCCAGCTGTCCTTTCTGCTCCATGCGTTGGCTCGCTTGATGAGTGAGCGATGATCCTGCATCAGAAATCCTTAAACAACTCCCCTAACCTAGTGTCGCCCAGTTCAGAATCTAAGTACTGAGTCTAAAACTTTTAGGGTAAAATTTTAGTCTAACCTTAAGAACAAACCCTGGAATAAAAATAACAATTTAAACAAGAACCCACCTAAGTAATAGTTGGGTCTTCATAAAATTCTTGGGGTGATGACGAGGGTAAGATTTAAATTAAAACTAATGGTTTTAAAATTTTACAAAGAAGAAATTAATTCCT